>JAZGTJ010008387.1:0-21090 GCA_036877575.1 Botia almorhae
GGTTTGGGAATTGCACCGTCTCGGACCGCAAGACCCTTCAGCGGGTAGTGAGGACAGCTAAGAAGATCATCGGGGCCTCTCTTCCCTCCATCACGGACATTTACACCTCACGCTGCATCCGCAAAGCCATTAGCATTGTGGATGACCCCACACACCACTCCCATACACACTTTACCCCCGAATGCAGACGGTACCGCAGCATTCGGACCCTCACAAACAGACTGGGCAATAGCTTTTTCCCCCATGCCATCAGACTCCTCAATAGTCAGTAAAACTGGAGTGAAGAATTTCACACACACACACACACACACAACTGGACATTCCCCACCCTTGTTTGCACTAATTGTTTTTGTTTTTGCACATCTGACATTCCCCACCCTTCTTGTTTGCAATAATTGTTTTTGCACATCTGGCTGCCAAAACCATACCCTGTTTTACATTTCTTACACACTTATGTTTACATTTGTTATACTGTCTTGTGCTGTCTGCACATGTTTTTGCACTTGGGCACTTTAGGTATATACTTTGTTTAATTTATGTAGCCCTTATGTCCGTGATGTTTAGTGTTTGTTTAGTGTTTGTTTTATGTAGCACCTTGATCTAGAGAAACGTTGTCTCGTTTCACTATGTACTTGTATATGATTGAAATGACATTAAACTCCACTTGTAACTTGTAACTCCATCTCATACAACCATTCCTGGAATAGAAAACGGACTGTGAAAGCATATATTCAGTTCTTAAATAGACTAAATAAAGCACAGCTTTACAACCTGTATATTTCTCTGCCATAAACAGGTTACTCTCCTCCTGCCTCGGTCTCATCCACTTGTCTAAACAATGCAGCTTCCCCGGCTGCCTCTGGGTGCTGGGTTCTCTTCCAGCGCCCCGCCGCAGCAGCAGGCTCCCAACTCCAGGTGCATTCTCTAGCGTAAGGATGCCTCCGCTAGCAGCTCAAGCCCTGACACCACCTTTTCCTCCTTCCACTCCCTCCTCCTTTCTTCTACCTGTTCCTTTTTACCTCTCGGGGGCCTGTCTCCGCAAATGGCCGCGGCCTCAGCCCCCCTCCCTCCTAATAATCCTCTTCAACCTTGTTCTCTTCAAACTACTTTTTTGTGGTCTAAAACATGACTCCCGTTCTTGAATCTCTCTCCACTCAAAATATTATCTGCGATAATCTCCAATTCGCTCTAGCAGAGCCTAGAATAGTGGACAAGCTAATTAAAAAAGAACTAGTCAGGTTTCATGATAGGCCCCATTAAAATGCCTTTTTTTGATAATTTCTTTATCAGCCTTATCAGCGTGGCTAACAGAAATTTAAAAAAAAGATAATTGATCTTTTGGCCCCTCATAACTCTGTAGCATTAACAGTCTTTTTTCCTCTCGATGAATATTCTCTGCATTATCACAATTATGGCCAAGCAATAACAATGATTAAAAGTGTCGGCCACGGTGCACGGTTAGCAAAGTAGACATAACAGCAGCTTTCAAATTAATGCCTATCAGCCCAGAGTTATGGCCCAGAGCTTGGCGCCCTCCCCCCGGACAGCATGCCAAATAGACATCTTAGATAATTTGCGATTGCATGTTAGTGGGAACTTGTGAATTCAGATTCATAACTATATATTCAGATTTACATTTATATATTCAGATTCATAACTATATATTTGGATTTACATATAGTCAATATTGGATTTACTAAGTCAATATTGGATGCCCGTGATCTTCTGGCCCTCAGGTGGCACTGCATTAAAAACATGCATGATTCTGTCTTGGAAAGATCATGCCAAGAAGCCATATGTGAACGCAATCCAGAAATTCTGCCGTCTTCTTTGGGCCAAAGATCAAAGGAATGAGGCCAAGTGGAAAACTGTTCTGTTGTGAGACGAGTCGAAATTTAAAATTCTGTTTGGAAATCATGGACACTGCGTCCTTCAGACTAAAGGAGGGTAGGGACCATGTGACATGTGCACAGTTCAAAAGCCTGCATCTCTGATGGTATGGTGTTGCATTTGTATGGCATGGGCATCTTACACATCTGGAAAGGCACCATCAATGCTGAGATCTATATACATTTACATTTATGCATTTGGCAGATGCTTTTATCCAAAGTATGAGATATGAGTATGAGATTTGCAAATCTTTGCATTCTGTTTTTTTTTACACAGTGTCCCAACTTTTTTTTTAAGTGTGTGTGTCAGTCACAGCTTTCATGCATCCTGGCAACGTCTCCACGAGTCTTTCACATGTAGTGGTTACCTGTTAAAACTTCGTACATTTATTGTTCTCAAGCTGGCAACTTTCAAAATTACACTCATTACCCATTTTGGATTGTATGTGGATTTTGGCAATTCCAGGCTCTGAATTTTTAAATACTCTTCCTATGGGATTTGTGATTGGCACCAAAAGATGCTAAATTGCAAAGGGGTTTTGATATCTCTAACATTGTTGCCATGGTAAAATAAATTTATGTAAAAAATTAGAAACAGGAAATGGCTCATATCTTCTGCCTGTATTGAGTGACTTTGTTGAAACTTAAGCTGTATGTTTGGTCCTAGGGACTAATGACATAGAGGTGGCTATTGTGAGTTACAGTCATAGCGCCACCAACTGCCAGTGCCATTGTTTAAGAGTCCTTTTAAATTTACCCAAGATGCTTCATGGTCAGTAAAAAAGAGATATTAAAAATGCTAAACTATAAACAGATTGTTGGTATCTTGAAAGGTATTGTCAAACAGGAAGTGTTTCATATATTCTGCATGCATTGATGCACAACAAACTTGGGAACTATGTTTGGTATTGTCGGCTGATCACAATGATGTGACTACGGTGAGACAGTTGTAGCACCACCAACTAGCAGCAGGAAGTCTGTCACTTACAACAGACTTTAAAAACGCTTCAATTATTGGAGGAGTAAAATGCATGTGACAACCATGCATCATTCCCTTAAAAGCATCATGTGGAAGTGGCCTTGTAGTGCTTGGGCCCACATTTAATAATTCCTTTCCCCAGTCTAAAAACAAATAAAAAAAAAAAAGCTGTCAGGTTTGGAGACAGGAGGAACCCAAACGCAGACAGTGGTACAACAAAACATTTTTATTAACAAAACTTAAAACAGCAACAAGGTAAAACTGAACAAACTTGCCCCGAGAGGGCGACAAAATTAAAACAGCAATCAAACAAATAACAAGTAAAGCCCAGAAACACGATTAAAATGATAAAGGAAGAACTAAAGTAAATAAAGAATGTAAATAATTAACACTCAAGAAACTAACGGGAAACACAGACTAAAACGCTAGACATGAACTAATTAACACAACAGACTAGACTGGATAAACACTGCGACAACAAAGACAGACACAGGAAATAACACATTACACCGACGTGGCTGAAGCATAATTTGAAACAGGAACAAACAAACAGCGATACTTGGCGAACTAGGAACAAACAACAAACAGCGAGGCTTAGCGAGGTAGAAACAATGACGAGCTAGAACACTAGACGCACCAGCACAAGACAGCAAACGCGAGGGAAATATATACACACGGGGAACAATAACGAACAGGTGTGCGACATTAACGAAACAAGTAACAAGGGAACAAGGAGGCGGGGTAATGACGTAGGACAGGAGCACATTGCCAATGAATATGCAATGTGCTTCCACACGTAACGCACACCCAGGGCGCAAGTCCAGACTCCGCCTCAGAACGAAACTTAATTAAGACAGATAGGATGGAGTCCTAACAAGACAGAGTCAGGATCCTGGTAAAAGCACTTGTTTTTCATTGGTTAATAAAACGAATGGGCGCATTACATGGACCTTATGAAGCATGGGCTGGAAAACTAAATTTATGTTTAAGCATTACTAAATAACATTATTTAAAATCAAAGGCAAAACCAGAAACTGTCCAAGCAAAGTTTTTATTGAAGGAAATGAACAATTGAAAATGGAAGTGTTCTGATTAAAAAAATTACATTTTTATAGCACTTTTTACAATGTTGCATTATTTCACAGCAGCTTTACATATAATGATAACAAAACAATTATCAAATATGTACAGAATACAGAACACAGAATGCATGGTATTATTGCACATTTGTATTGTTCATTATAGGATATATTAATAAAACTAGTTAGGGATACTAAGATTGTAATTGGTTTATGACTTTAGAGATATCTGAACTAATGAAAAATACAACACATTTAGACCATTTGAATAAAATCAGAAATACCTGTCATTGTGTGTGTGTCAGAGTTATAAACTTTTAGTTTTGTGTTTTTTCCTGTTACCTTCTGTTCCTGTTTGCCCTTGTTTGTTTTGTTTTGTTATCTTGTTAAAATAATATATAAGTCATTAAAATGAATTCCCATCACATGTGAGCGCCGCCAGCACAGAGTTCTCACCTGTCATGGCCGCCAGCCCACAGCCCAGAGGACCACCACCCTGCAGTGCGGATCTATGGCCAGAGCCCACCACAGAGGTACAGCAGATGCCAGCCGCGAAGTCAATCCATCGCCAACGGAAGCGACAGAGCTAAGGATCGCCCAGAGCCCTTTCCGCCTGACCAGGTGTGTGAGCCGGCACTACGGAATGCCGCAGTGGACATAATCATGGAGTACGAGGGTTCTACGGAAGACCCCGCCCACGGCACCACCGTTGAGGGTGAGTCTACTCTGGACTTGGGAGATTTAATAGACTTTCACTCTGAGACTCCCATTTCCCTTGTTGCACATGAACTGTCAGTTTGGGAAAAATCCTTCCCAACCTCCCTCTCTTATGTTGCCGGAGACTGACAGCCCCTCAGCTCACCATCTGTGTCGTGGGTTAGCTGCCCATCTCCGGCTCCATATTCACTGAGGTTGGAGGATCACTCGACTCCGCCTCCTACCTCAGACGCCCAGAATTCTCCTCAGCCCCTGGACCCTGCAGCTCCAGTTTAGTTAGTTGTCATGATTATGTTGGTAAACGTTATATGCTGTCTGTTTTTGGAGTTTATTAAAGCCCGATTTGTTTGGATATTCCTGGTTTCGCTCCTTCATCTGTTTTCCTGTGTTCCTTAGCCCCGCAACATGTTACAATGTGAAGGCTTGTAGCTCTCTCAGTGGTCTATGAGAGGGTAATGTATTCAACCTGTCTACTAAACCAGTATGTACTCTTCAGAATATGCAACATTTAGTCAATTAGCTTAAGCTTGCATGGAGATGGTCTTGAAAAGAAGATAAAATTGTATAAATGTAAATATATAAACATTAAAAACAATATTTTAAATAGTAAACACAAGCCTCAGAAAAACATACTAATAGTAACAATTTTGTCTAGTTTTAAAGGCATTAATTACAAAATACATCAGGTACTGTCAAATATAATTCACAGGGTTGAGACGGTTAGCCTTTAGGTTTGAAATGAATTTCACAGATAACATACACTCAACAAAATAACATAAATATTCAGTTAGACTACTCAAAGTAAAGTATCTAAAGTATCTAAATAACTTGGATTTTATAGCACATAATTATGAAATATGTAACAGTGGCGAGACGGTTGTGTTTGTGAAATTAAACAAAGACGAGAACACGAAACTACTTGAACGATATTTAATGAAATAATAAACACAATAATAAACACAAACACCAACCGTAAACAAAAGGGCAACAACAGGTGCAACAGCAGTGAAGAGACAAAAATAAACCATGGTGAATAAACATACAAAACAGTTCCAGGGCAGAATTATCCGAGAGGGGTAATCCAAAAGAGTAATCCAAAATGCGAGCGATAATCCAAAAAACCAGGCTAGATGATACAAGACACATAGAATGAAAACCTCAAACAATTTACAAAACTCTAAACGCCAAAACAATAACCCACGACATACAAACCAAAACCAGGAACGTAACATAACGCCCCCTCCCGGAAGGCGTGTCCTCACGCCGTACCCCACAGCTAAAAACCAGGGAGCAGACTTACAGAGTCAGGGCAGAGCAGACTTGCGGAGCCAGAGCGGAGCCGACCTCAGGAGCCAGGGCAGAGCCGACCTCAGGAGCCAGGGAGGAGCCAACCTCAGGAGCCAGGGCGGAGCCAACAGGGACCAGCCTTGAGGTGCCAGGGCGCAGACTTGAGGAACTCACACTGCGTTGTGAAATAGAATAAACAATCAATGCAAAACTTGTGCATATCCCTGCCTGTAATACATCTGGGATAAAGAAGAACACACAGCTTGAACTGATTGGTGTTTGTTTTTTTCTAAACACACAATAGGCAAGACAAACAGCTTCACACACAGAACACTTGCTGAAGACCAGAAGCTAACTTCTGTATGTTCCAACAAACTTTTGTAGCTTTTATGGTTCGTCATCACATTCTACGTCATCACGCAGCACCAATCAAGATTTACACAGATTATTATTGTCAGGATCCTGGCTCTGCCTAGTCTTTGAAATCGCGTTTCGCCAGGATCCTGACTTTGTCTTGTTATGTGTCAGAGCGCGAGGATCAGACTCCATCCAATCTGTTAAGTGTGCGTTATGTGTGAAAGCACATTATTTATAATATTCTTTGTGCTTTTTTGTTGTCCTTTATTTAAATCGTGATTGTTCTTAAGTTTCTAGCCTTGTTTGTTATAGTTTGTTTGATTACTGTGATTATTTCAGTATAGATTCCTTTATCGCCCCCTTGTGGCAAGTTTGTTCAGTTAGTTTTCCTTGTTGCTTTTGTTAGTTATTTGTTCATTTGTTTTTGTTGTACTACTGTCTGCGTTTGGGTTCCTCCCGTCCAAAACCCTGACAATTATGGCATCTTAAGCAGGACACACAGCTATGATCATTAACATGGCTTATAAGTATAGACTTTTCAACAAATTTCGGTGCATCTGTAAGCACAGTAAAGACAGTTAGTGATATAACATTCAGACTTTTGTTGTTCTAAATCTGCAATGGGCTACTGTAAAAGATTGCATGCTATTCTTCAAAATTTTATTTAATGCAGTTCCTTCAAAATTTAAAAATTTATGAGTTTAATGCAGTTCCTGATATACACATTTTATTGCTGTTTTAATATTAAATCTAAATACAAAGAATTTAACCAGGACATCAAGTATTTACTCAAAGGCATTTTGTCTGTCTGAGCTAACAGTAACTGTACGGTACTTGCTTTGTTTACTTTGTGCTGGACTACTTTTAGCTGTTTGCTAGTAGGAAGTTTGAACTACACTACACAGATCCAAGGCACACTGGAGGGAGTATATCTCACATTCTTTCTTTGAAAACCTTGAAATACCCCAGGAGGAACTGAAAGAAGTAGTCAGGGAAAAAGATGTTAGGGTTTCCCTGCTTAGCCTGCTACCTCCACGACCCGATCCTGGATAAGTGGAGGGCGATAGATGGATGGACAATAACATGACACTTATTTAATGAATAAAACACATACAAATTATAGTCATAATTGTTTAAGATGTAAAAGGACAAGTACTGCCATAATTTCAATTATTTATTAGACAATTAAGTGTCAGACAAATTTCAAAATTGTGACATCCATAAATACTAGCATTAAAGTGGTAAATAAAACAACATGCAGCAGTCTATTCTTAACACAATGGGTATCTCTTATTAAGATCTTATTGAATTGCTGCTGTATTTTCTGTAACTTCAGTTTAAATGCATGCATACTGAATAGGCATATGATAAAGGAA
The DNA here is from genome assembly GCA_036877575.1 of Botia almorhae. Taxonomy (NCBI): domain Eukaryota; kingdom Metazoa; phylum Chordata; class Actinopteri; order Cypriniformes; family Botiidae; genus Botia; species Botia almorhae. Next base: position 7,685 of record JAZGTJ010008387.1, read on the forward strand.
AAAAAAGAAAAAATAGAGAACAAAGTTTTCAAGTTTTAAATTCAAGTTTTTAGATTTTGGCTACAAAATTTTTATCTCAACTTTTTATTATACTTTATATTTTTGCACTGATTTATTATTGTAATTAAAACAGAGGTATGTTCCTGGGTTAGATTTTCAGGGAATATACGCACTGACAAAATGTATAACTTGCATGTATAATGTCGCTTGTAAAAATGTATACTAAGTCGCTTTGGATAAAATTGTCTGCTAAAAGCATAAATGTAGGTAGATAATTGATATATAAGGCAATAAAGCAGGATAATTCGTTAATTTAAAATGATTATTACCCACCTGTATGTGCATCCCTAAATTTATGTCTGAAGGACAAAATGCAGACAGCATTTTATTCTTTGGTTTGCATAGATTACATGCAAAAGTGTAATCTTTACTGTTTGATTCTTTAAGAAACATGACCTTGGACAAGTAAGGCCATGGGTTGTTAGTTTTTTTGGATTATTTTGCCAAGTCCATCATCACACTGAAAATATCAACCTACTACAGTATGTACTTTGCATGATCATCAGATAATCTCTTCCAAGTGAACTGTCAAGCTGCAAGATGCATGACATAACAATAGATGGCAGTGGTGCACAATTTTAGTTTGTGATCTAGTAAAACGATGCTGCGCTCCTTCAATGCATTGCAAGCTCATCAAAACAATTTGATCGCTAATTAAGATCGATAATATACATTTTCTTATCTGGTCACTTTCCTACATACCTAAAGGATTTGAAATGAAGGGAATGTCTGGAAACAGAAAGGACCAATCATATACCTTTTTTGCTATTTTGTTTTGAGTAAGAGTCTGTCCTTGGAGCTCTGAACTTGAACTAGAGCTCTGTTTTGAGGGGGCAAATAGCTTTAGGATGATTATCACCACAGAGAGAAAAAGGCAAAAATCTAAATTTTCTGTATGGATTTAGATTGAAATGAATTCACCTTGGCATTGTAGATTTTACTGAAAAATTCATTTAGGTAAATGAGAAATGTTTTTAGACCCATGATCAGATTTGATGGGCTGGGCAGAGGTTTCCGCTTTGGACTGGCATGAAACTAGTTTGAATTTCCTCTGAGGAAGAACTTTGCATATGGTATTCAAATTATACAAAAGATAGACTTTGGGAAAGTTTGGGGTCATATTCCTTAATAAAACAGAAATGTCCTCACAGATTAGACAACGTGTTTGTCTAAAACCCCAGATGCACATATCAGAATTTTAGATTAATATGATAATCTGTGATAATCTGCCTTCATAAACTGAAAGAGGTTGCTGTGGCTGGTGGAATGAAGTGAGTTTGTTAGATTATGCAGGAGGGTCTGTAGTGAGGCTGTGATGAGGTTATGTCACTCAGGGGAACCCTCAGAACAACCGTCTATAAGAGAAAGGTTAGGAGAGTTTAGGATAGGTGAAAGAATTAGTAAGTGTCAAAGTCAAAACTTTGTTTAGTCTTTTATTTCCAAGTAACATCCAAATCTGAAGAATCAACTGTTTTAGAGCCAAGATGTTTGTCAGGATATGTGGATGCGGCATTGGTGATATGCTTCCGCTTACTCTTAGCTGGAGAGGGACCAGGGCACACCTGTTTAAATAGACAACATTCACATTCACTCAGTTTAATTACAAAATCAAATTCAGACCTGTTTCTTTAAAATGAAGTGAAGAATATATTAAAAATTATCTGCATGAAAATGGTTGATACTTATTCTGCCTTACAGGCATAAATCATAAGTCATAAATTTTTCTGGTATGTTTAAAAAAATACTTTTAGATTTTTTTTGCTGTCCAATGCTATAATTTTTAGATCAGTCTGAGAACATAAGTCATCTGAAGTCCCCAGCTTTGTAAGATTGAGGTATCTTATTCTGTAAATTAGTTTGTAGATCCTGCATCATCTCCCTTAAGTGTGTTTTTGTCTTGCCCTGCTGCTCTCATGCTTTCTGATCTAGCTTGTGAGATGATATTTACATCATCTTATATTACAGACACAGGCTATTTTGTCTGTTTCTGGTTTGGCAAATTTTTCCTGCCTTTCTTATAACACCTCATATTAATTCAATTGCCTCATTAATTACCGTGTAACATATTACATATGCCATTATTAACATATCCAGTAATTAATTTATACATTTATATACTATAATAGGACCCAAATAAGCTATATATAACATCTTTTGCATATATAAATCCAATCCATGCATTATGTACCAAAATGAAATTACATGTGACTGTATCCACATTAGCACCACTGTATCATGTAGACCACGCCATGTGCGTGATTGACATAAACCTCTGTGACACTCTACATACAGTATGCACTCCATTAATCAATTAATCAGTCACTGAGCACTACAATTCTGATTCGTTTTTATTCTTTGTACATTTTGTAATTACTCCACATGGAAATCTTTTAGTACTTTGAATTTTTTTATTACTTTTATGATTTTTTTAAAAATGATCCTGCCTGGTCTTCGCCAGTTAGAGTGGAACTGGAAGAAATTAAGTAAACAAAAAAATGAAGTCACCTGATAATGAAGATACATGATATCTAATGTTTATAAAAAGGGGAGTCAGATTCAAAGTTGGGAGAGGCTTGGATGCGGCATAGAGGTGGAATTCCGCCACGGGAAGTTGCGCCGAATCGCCTCCGTCTGGTGCTAGACTGCCGAGAACTGCTGGGCGAAGCCCTCGACAGTATCGCCGAAGAGGCCACCTTGGGAGATGGGGGCATCAAGAAAACTGGCCTTGTCCGTATCCCGCATCTCCGCGAGGTTTAGCCACAGGTGGCATTCCTGGACCACCAAGGTGGACATCATCCGGCCAAGGGCCCACGCCGTGACCTTAGTCGCCCGGAGGGTGAGGTCGGTCGCCGTGCGCAGTTCCTGCGGGCAGGCAGCTTTGGGCTCCTGGACAGGATCTCGGCCCCTGTGGCACATCAATTGCCTCAAGTTGTTGGCAGTGCTTTTGGCTCTGTGCCGGTTTCTTCCGCTGCTGCAGGGCAAGGCTGCCTGGGATGCTGCGGTCCTGTGAGCAGGGTTTGCGATCCTCCTGGTGAAGGACGCAATAGCGCCTGTCCCTCCAGCCGAGATAAAGTCTGTGTTTTACAGCCCGTACTTCATCACGCCGAAGAAGAGAGGTGGGCTGCAGCCAATCTTGGCCTTGCGTGTCTCGAATCGGTCCCTCCATAAGCTACCGTTCGAGATGCTCACGCAGACATACATCTCTCATGCGTTCGTGCCAGTGATTGGTTTGCAGCGATCAACCTGAAGGATGCGTACTGCACATCTCGATTCTGCAGACACAGGCCGTTCCTACGGCTTGCGGTCAGGGGTCGGGCGAACCACTACAAGGTCCTCCCCTTCGGGCTGTCCCTACTGCCCCGCGTCTTTATTAAAGTCGTGGAGGCCGCCCTTGCCCCTTTGCAGGAAGCGGGCATTCGCATTCTCAACTATCTCGACGACTGGCTCATTCTGGCCCACTCTCGAGAACGGTTGTGCAAACACAGGGACCAGGTGCTCAGGCATCCTTAGCCACTTGGGGCTTCAGGTCAACTGGGAAAAGAGTAAGCTCACCCCAACAGAGAGCATCTCTTTTCTCGGTCTGGAGTTGGACTCGGTCGCTATGAAAGCGTGCCTCTCCAACAAGCGTGCACAGTCACTGCTGCATTGCCTGAACAAGTTCGGCACCAAAATTGTGGTCCCACTGAAACTCTTTCAGAGGCTCCTGGGGCATATGGCATCTACGGCGGCGGCCTCTCCGCTTGGCCTGATGAATATGAGACCACTGCAGCACTGGCTACACGACCGGGTCCCAGGGTGGGCATGGTGCCGCGCCGCATACCGGGTGACTATCACTCCATCGGGCCGCCAAACTTTCAGCCCTTGGTCAGGTCTTGCCTTTCTACGGGCCGGGGTGCCCCTAGGACAAGTGTCCAGGCACGTTGTTGTCATGAGGGACACCTCCATGATGAGCTGGGGTGCCGTATGCCACGGGCAGGCAGCTTTGGGCTCCTGGACAGGATCTCGGCCCCTGTGGCACATCAATTGCCTCGAGTTGTTGGCAGTGCTTTTGGCTCTGCGCYGGTTTCTTGAGCCTCCTTGCACAGACCCTGTGCAAGGTCAGGCAGGACAAAGAGCAGGTCTTGCTGGTTGCGCCATTCTGGCCCACCCGGACTTAGTTTTCAGACCTGGCGCTCCTTGCGACAGCCCCTTCTTGGTAGTTTCCACTGAGGTAGAAACTTCCCCTGAGGAAGAAACTTCCCCTGAGGAAGAAACTTCCCCTGAGGGAGAAAACTTCTTTCTCAGGGACAGGGCACCATCTGGCACCTGCGCCCCGATCTTTTGAACTATGTGTGGTTCGTGGACGGGACGCAGTGACCCTGAGTAAGGGGAGAGCTCCTTCCACCAGGCGCGCGTATGCCCTGAAGTGGAGCCTCTTCACTGACTGGTGTTCTTCCCGTGGAGAAGACCCCTACACTTGCCCGATCAGCTCTGTGCTTTCCTTGCTGCATGAAGGGTTGGAACCAGGCTGTCCCCTTCCACCCTGGCGGTGTATGTGGCRGCTATGTCGGCCCATCACCTGGCAGTAAAAGGTAAGTATTTAGGGACGCACGAGCTGGTCATCAGGTTACTACGGGGTGCCTGGAGAGTGGACCCTCCGTGGCTGCCCCTCTCTCCCTCATGGGATGTTCCCGTAGTCCTCTCTGGGCTGCGGGGAGCCCCCTTCGAGCCGCTGGAGTCAGTCGAGCCTAAGGGTCTGTTGCTTAAGACAGCGCTCCCGACCGCGCTCGCCTCTATCAGGAGGGTGGGTGAGTCATGCCTAGAATTTGCCCAAGGTTCCCACCATGCCTTTCAGGTATCAGGTGATAAACCTGCAAGCGCTGCCCTCGGAGGAGGCAGATCCAGCCGTTACTTGCTGTGTCCCGTTGCGCCCTGCGCATCTACGTGGACCGCATCGGAGCTTCAGACGCTCCGATCAGCTCTTTGTCTGTTTCGGAGGGAGGCAGAAGGGGGAAGGCCCTCTCCAAACATAGGTTGGCCCAATGGATAGTGGATGCCATCGCCTTGGCTTACTGGGCCCAGGGCATGCCATGTCCCCCCAGAGTAAGGGCTCACTCGACTAGGAGTGTTGCCTCCTCCTGGGCGCTGGCGCACGGCGCCTCTTTAACAGACATCTGAAGAGCTGCGGGCTGGGGACACCCAACACCTTTGCGAGGTATACTTTAGGGTAGAGCCGGTTTTCTCTCATGTGTTGGGGCCCACTGGCTAGTGGGCGGGAGGACTGGCTCGGTGTCTTCGCTTGCATTTTGCTTCCCCCCTGGGATAGGGGGACTTAGGTGGTTTTGTTCCTTCGCAGTGGTTTCCCAGTGGTGAAACTTACGTTGTGATTCCTCCAGCACCCGTCGGCGAGCAGCCTCGCACCAGGCCCAGCACTTGTGTATGTATGCCTTCGGCCAGCCCCTGTGCTGGGCTAGGTGCTCCATGGCTAGTGATTCCCCCTTGGTGATCCCTCATGTGTATCTTCCACGGTACGGTTCCCCCATCGGTGAACCCGTGTCTTCCCTTGGCGCCAATACGGCTGCTGGTCTTTGTGGGCAGTGAGCCGTCCCAGTAGGTAGGACATGCACAGGGACTTTATCATGGGTTGTACTGCCGAGTCAGTCTATACCTTTTCTCCACACATTACCTCCTTTGGTGGGGTGTGGTCTCCGCAACGCCTTTCCTCTGGAACGGGCATTTTTCCCAGTGTTTTTCGTGGCTATCCCGTGAGAGGAAGGAGACCCGTGCACCGAGGTGCCTTCTCCTGGGGTGGGGATAGGAACAAGCGCAACGATCCCTCCATGATCGGGCTCCGCACCCGACTGGGTTGCGACATGCTGCCTGCGTGGAGCGCTGGAAGGTTACAGAGGCAGGGGAACTGTTTTATGAGGCACGCTTCGCTTGCCCGTACGGACATTCCTAACCCGTAACGTAGGTCGGCTTGCTCATTTTCTACAGGGGCCCCATACGTCAGTCAGTTGACGTAACGTCGAACGTGACTGACTAAAAGGGAACCTCTTGGTTACATATGTAACCCCCGTTCCCTGAAGGAGGGAACGGAGATGTTACGTCCCCCTGCCGCAAGCCTGACTCACCTCTGATTGGCCGGGACACATCTCGGCTCCTCAGCAAGAACCTGAATGAAAGTGAGCGCTGACCGGCTTTTTACGCCCGCTTCTGGGGGGGGCGTGAGCCGGCGCGCAGTGCTTTGCCCAAATGCTCATTGGCTCTTTCCTCTCGGGACGATGCTCATTGGCGCGTTTTTCCTTTACGCGAAGGTGATAGGGCTCTCAAGCAAGACCCCATACGTTAGTCAGTTGACGTAACATCTCCGTTTCCTCCTTCAGGGAACGGGGCTTACATATGTAACCAAGACGTTTTTCTTGCGGCATTGAGAGAAGAGTTTCCACAACACCAGCATACCTGTAACATGAGAAATCATGACTGCATTAACAGGGCGCCAGCTTTTTCCCTCTCTAGTGAACACTAAGCATACGATGCTAGTTAGTAAGCATCATAATGTACTTCATACGATCCAAACTACACATGAAACAATGCATTCACATTATAACTAACACAATCGAATGAACGCATCATACCATAGTCATTTGCAGGGAGAAGCAAACAGCGCCTGCGCCAGCGCCTGCGCTCATAGTTCATAGTCACATAGTCGTAGCATAATATGTTTACATATTAGCAAAAAATATCACACAATAAAGCCGGTACAATTTTACACGTTGTCCAGCCAAAAAATACAATTCATGCAAGCCCCCCAGTCTGTGGGCTACCAACATCGTAACATCGGTCTCATCCCAGTCTTCAGACACAACATCCAAAAGTTTTCTGACTCTTGCACAGATTGATTCACCCCCACTAATAAAATATTTATTCACATCTTCTCACCCAGGCAGTTCTTTATAAATGACATTTTTTCCATGAGATTTGTTACACGTCTGCTCTTTTTGCGGTACAATCAGTTTTTGAATCGGATCAAGCTTTAATCATAGCATACATCAATAATGGTGTTTAAATACGGAGTCTATGAGGTTTTCACGGCTGCCGGTACACCCCATTTCGCTACCATCAGCCTTTGCGTTCGTCTGTGTAGATGTGCCAGAAAGACGCTGTGTCTGCGACCACCTTCTTGTGCTCCAAAAGTTTCTCTCCGATTTCTCGTAGTTTAGGGCTGATATACAGTTCGTCTCTTAATTTGTAAAGAATAGCCCCGACATTTCCTTGAATCCTCCAAGACTCACTCTTCAAGCCGACACATTGTAGGGCGTACGCTGACGATTTGGAGTATGGGTTTACACAGATTGTTTCTAATCTCGTCAAAATGTGTGTCGAAAAAGTATAAGGGCGAATCAAATAGACACAAATGTTGCATGTGACTAGGGTGATCTATTTCACAGCCCAGACAGTCCTCCTCAGCTTTTCCCCGATGAGGTATTGCAGCAGCAAGACTATGACTCCTTCAATGATTTTGAATCCGACATCGGTAAAGCATCCGTCTGCGGTGTCAAACCCCGTATGAGTATTGTCGCTGGCACTAGCTATAAAGTTGCTGCGTCTGAGCTTCGCAGGGTGTGCATTTTCATCCGATGGTATAGGATGTAAGGCGTTGTCGCTGGATAAATGGGAATCGTTGCGAAGAGCAGCTTTGCCGTCATTGTCCGAATCGTGGTCTTGAGACATTATTCAATTCAATTAAACTTTATTTATATAGCGCTTTTACAATATTACATTGCTTCAAAGCAGCTTTACATAAAAAACAAAGAATAATAATTAAACACAGAACAAATGTCAGACATGTTAATGGTATTATTGCAAATAATATGTGTGGGACTAATTACATATACTAGGCCTATAGTATGTTTGTGAACAAAGAGCTGACTGAACCGAWAAAGCCGAAAAAATGGTAGGATTACTAAAGAAGTCTCTCAAATCCTGATGATTTGTCCCCGGGTCATTTTATCCAGTCCCTCACCATCTGGTCTCAGAGTTTGGATCCAGCTGACAACAGGACCTTGGGGAATGAAAGACAGATAGATTTAGTGTGGAGCCAGTACATCTGTTCTTGTGGGAATGTTCCCGGTTCCGGATTACCTAATTAATGCAGCCTACTAATCCCATAGGGGATTTAAGTAATAAATTCATATGACTACGTTTAGGCAAGATTAAAGAGGTGGGTCTTTAGTCTAGATTTAAAAAGACAGACTGTATCTGTCTCCCGGACAACACTGGGAAGACTATTCCAAAGTATGGGTGCCAAATACGAGAAGGCAAATACCGCGCACGCTTTTTTCAGGGTGAAACACTGAGTCTTAAAGCGTAAACATCGCGCCACTTGAACCATAACCTCATCTCGTACATCTTGTGATGTTCGGCATTTTGGATGCTCGCTGAGCATTGGTGTAGGAACCTATTGTCTTTGCAGTAGAAAATGGAAACTTTTTAGAATGGTTGCTGACCACACGGTACCGGCGATAGAGCATCCCACTCTGCAATGTACAGAGGCTCTTTGTGACATTTTTCAGGTCGTTCCAGATGTGACCGTAAAACAAATTCCAGTCTTTATCGCCGAAATCCGCAAACTGAATTTCATCCCTAACAACAGCCCTGTTTTCATGAAGAAACATTTCAGACTGATATTTCCGCCTGCTTTTCTTGGTGCCAACCCCAACCGGTACATCTCCTCTTTGTACCATAATCTTTGATCTTTCTCTTTGACCACAGACGTTAGAACCACAGGTCTGTAGTCATTAAGTCCAGTAATTTTGGGTTTCTTTGGGACGGGGATGATGGTGGAGCGTTTGAAGCATGAAGGGACTTCAGATCACTGGAGCTGTGTGTTGAGTTAGGGTTAGGGTTAGGGTTAGGGTTAGGGTTAGGGTTAGTGTTAGGGTTAGGGTTAGTGTAAAGATGGGGGCCAGCTGGTCAGCACAGGTTTTCAGACATGTTGGAGTCACACCGTCTGGACCTGGTGCCTTTCTTCTTTTGTTCTTCCTGAAGACCTGGTGCACCTCATCTTCACTGATCAGCAGGAGTGGGGGAGAGGGGGGTAGCAGGAGGTGTGAATGGGTTATTTTCAAACCTGCAGTAGAACGTAAACACTCACCAGAATGAACGAGCAAAACTCTCGCAGCGAATAGAAAGGCTTACAGTTAATAAAGAGCGTTTCTAGATTGGAACAGCACATCTTCTTTAACACAGATACATCTGTACATTACCTTTCATTGACGTAAAAGCACGTCCCGCCGCCGCACGATTTCCCCGTTAATTCTGCATCGCAATCCGCTCTAACCAGCTGAAAGCCCAGCAGACTTAACGCGCTGTCTGGAATGGCGTCGTTCAGCCAGGTTTCCGTGAAACACAGAGCAGCAGAGTATGCAAAATCCTTGTTGATCCGGGTGAGCAGAAGGAGTTTGTCCGTTTTGTTGGGAAGTGAGCAGAGATTCGCCAGATGGATGCTAGGCAACGGCATTTGAAATCCGCACTGTCTGAGTTTCAAGAGCACGCCGGCTCGCTTCCCCTGTCTGCGCGTCCTGAAGCGTTTGATCAGCGCCGCTGCTCCACTAACTACAACGTTCAACAAAACGTCCGAATAAACAAAATCCGGTAAAAGATTTTGTGGCGTGTTCTGCCGAATGTTCAGCAGTTCACCCCTGGTAAAACTAATGGTGTTTGAAAAACAAAAAACAGGAAAAACTAACAGAAACAAAACAAACACTTGAGAGCTAAGCACTGAGGCTGCCATACTCTGCGCCATTTTGGTTGAATTTTTGACATAAAGTGCCGTATATTTACTACTCATTTCAGGACACAATAGGCAAGATAAAGATATTTACAGTACATTGTACCACATAACGATTCAAAGAATAGTGTGTTACTACAGTTGTATGTCCAAAAACACCCAATAATGATTATAACATTTCTGTACCATAATTACACTATAGATTCCACTTGTCTTTCTTTGAGGCACTATCAAGTTTATTTGATTGGTTAAACGCACCCACAATTTGTTTGTTATATGCTGTGATTGGACTGTGTTACTGTCAGTCCATTACACTCCTTTGTTATTTGTTTTATCTCAGTTTAAGACAGAATTGTGTGATCATGCACAGTTCTGTCCTCATCCTAAAATCATCATTGTAAACTCACAAAACTTCACTGGGTTAAGATAAAGACTGCACTCATTGTGCTTCTAATTATGCAGCTCTGTGGACTAACTTCATGTGTCATGAAACATCATTTCTTTATTGATCTAAATAAAACGCAAGAGGAAGCTCAACTCCACTGTAAAAACTAATTTTACGATCTTTCCACCTTCACTAATAAGATTGGAGAACAGCAATTTTTACAAGATGCAGTGGGTCAAATTTCTGATGCCTGGATTGGCCTCAAGAAAGGATCAGGAGTCTTGGAATAGAAGTGGTTAGAAAATGAAGTTGGGTTAAACTGGGATAAAGATAGACCAGACTCAAAAGCAAACAACAATAACTGTATTTATCCGCAAAGATTGAATGATAAGCCATGCTCTGAAGATCACACCTTCTGTATGACAGTATCTGAGATTATTCTAATGCAACTGATTGAGACCCGGAATATTGCAGAGACCATAATGATGATCTGGCATCTCTGAGCTTAAGCAGAAAGATGGAATATAAGTAAAACCATAGAAGCTCAAGCAGAGTATTTGTTGATTGGTCTGCACTTTCTAGCAGGAGATTGGATCTGGGTCATTGGAGATGATCCTGAGTATAAGGCTTGATCCCAGTCTGTCCTGCTGGAAACCAACGCTGTGCAGCCCTGGACAGATATATGAAGACTATCACTCCTAGGGACTGTGAGGAGAAGCTCAGCTTTTTGTGTTCTGCACAAACTTCTCTGAACACAGAATAAATTTAACAATAGAGTTTACTGTGGTTGTGTTAGTGCATCATTTGTTTTTTTCCAGTATTGCATTTGCTTCATGATTAAATTTCTTTGAATTCTTGTAGTAGTTGCATATAATTGTCATAGATACACTAACAAATGTTGATGAAGAAAATTATTAAATGTGATCTAAAAAAACTATGGATTATATCTTGGGGTAAAATCACAGAGATTCAAACAGAATGTATGGATTGGTCTGTACTTTCTGAGCAGGGTTGTGAATCTGGTAAGATGATATTTATTACACGGCCTGGTTTGAACTTGGAGTCCTGGAAAAATAGTGTTTTTGAATCTTGTTGCAGGCTTTTTTGGAGTCAAATGAAAAGTGGGTAGTTTGGAAATTGGGCCAGGGAACGAATGTCTGTGCTGCAGGTAATTTAAGAGAGAGCGATACGGTTGAATGGGAGTTGGTAAGTTAAAAATATTAATAAAGGGACCTTTTTTGCTTGATTTGCTTGATTTGTTTTAATAAAGAAAGTGATTGTTTCATTACCCAAAACCTGTAAGACTACGATAGGATGGATATTAGGGTTAAAGTTAATGGTAAGTGATGGTTAATTTGTACAAGAAGCACGGTGCCACATCTTTAAAGGTCCAACGCCGTTTTGTAGTAAACAAAATAGTTGTAAATGGTAAAAAGCGAGTTCATTTTTTTAAAGACTTAATTTTGAGTGCTTGCTCACCTTTTCCCAGGTTGAGCATTACCTGCTGAATAAGTTAGTCCAAATGCAGAGCATAAATCAGTCTATTAAGGAAACAGAAGGCAGGTTGGTCAGTTTATCCATCACCAAACTCCCTTATATATGTCTTTGTCTGTTACATCCTAACAGAGAATAAAACAGCTTGACAATAAGTAATTTAATGCTAGTTAGATTATGTGTTGTCCACCATAATGTAAGTCCAATTGTAAATTAGATAAACCACACAATATAAACTGCACTGCAATTACTTAAAGACAATACCAAAATCAGCAAAAATCAGCTGCCATATCTGGATCTGTACATGGCACCGTGTCTTAACCAGATGAGACTCCATTACAATGATTCCATTGCGATGCAACGTTTATTATTCATGCAACTCCTAATTGATTTAATTTACTGTCACCAGTTGAAGGTTTTGCATCTCTTTGCCTCCCAAACTAAAGCAGCGGAGTTTGTAATAACCAGGGCTGCGTTTCACAAAACCTTTGTTAGCCTAAGTTAAGACACCATTGGTGCCGACTGGTGCTACAGTATTCTTAGGCTTATGGTCCTTTTGAGAAACGCAGCCCAGGACATAAACAGGCTTCTGAGGAGTCAGAAGCACTGGGAGTAATCAGACAGACAGGGTCAGTAACCAGCAAACAGAAATGGCAGGGACAAGGCAAGGGAACAGGCAATGGTCGGCACCAAACGTTTGACAGGTTAATACAATGAAGGTTAATACTCAGGTGAGGGTTCCCTCTGGTGTTGTGGGGTAGGCGGTGCAGGGGCCTCCTCTGTAACACTAGATAAAACAGATGTGCATCCAAATTTTTTTTATTTAAACCGTTAATTAACTTATGACCTGTTCCCACATGCCTTATTAATACGTGAGTGTTTTACTAATTTGATCTCATTTTAGGTAAATCCAGCCAGCTTTTAGAAAATTTTACTGACGAATGTTCTAGTTTTTGTAGTAGAACTGCAGAAATTATAGCACATAAATAATATTGGAAAAGTTGGGTTACAATATTAGCCAAAAACAGCAAATCTGTACAGAAAATATGACATTTTCATGCACATACAAATAAGTGTTTTATGCATAAGATGTGTTTTAGATGCTTTTGCAATGCTCTGTTGCAATAAACTTTTTCAGCAGTTCGACTAGTCCAAAACCATATGGTCGCTGGTAAAGCCCACTTACTCTTAATATGCAACATAGGAGCCTCTTAGTACATGCATGAACACATTAGTGAAACATGCTCTACAAGAATTAAAGAATGAGTAAATTCTCAATTCATGGCCAACAGATCATACCATTACAACTAAAAGCAGTATAAAAAGTGTGGTCACTAATGTTATCTTTATAATACTCATCAGATTCAATAAACCCTTTCCCCTCCAGAGGTAATGCAATGTAAGTCGCTGAGCTGGGGTTAAATGATTGCACTCCTAAAACTGTACGTCAAATTTCTGTCTGCTGCACAAGAAAACTAATCAAAACAAAATGCAGATGAGTACCTAACTGACTTTGCAGCACCCAACAAGTGTGGGGGAGGTTTATGGAAGTAAATTACTGTCAAAAGTTTTTGAAGCAAAACAGGGTGCTGTATTTACATTTACATTTAGTCATTTAGCTGACGCTTTTATCCAAAGCGACTTACAAATGAGGAAAGGAAGCAACTTCGATTACAATAAGAGACAACATTGAAT
>JAZGTJ010008388.1:0-21090 GCA_036877575.1 Botia almorhae
ATATTCATTATGTATGTGGGACACGTATTTACTAAGATCTAGGTTGTTTTATTTATGTGTCTGTGAAAAGAGATGACAGAGACAGCGACGGCAGAGTGCGCACGCTGTCTGTTTTCTTCTTTTTATAAAATCACAGGGTTTCATTGTTATTGTGAGTGTATACAAATAAAAATAGACCCTTTACAGATTCGAATGGTGTATTGGTTGTATCTGTACGATCAAAAATGACGGAGCATTTTACATTCATTCCCGCGTTATCATCAAAACATGCCCCCAGAGGGTTAATAGTGTGGACCACTATTTTCTTTTTGATCCTCACAATTTTGGAATCCAGTCGCGGGCCGGATTGAACATTTTACATTCAGTTGATGAATGCCAGTTGATGATCAGTGCCGTAGAGGATCTGAGCTTTGATCTAATGCCCACCGAAGGATCTTCAGTCTGCAGAGTCAGGGTAAAGGCCCCTGCTGCCAATATGTTTTATAATATTAAGGGACAGTGTATTGAAGTAATAATCTTAATTTTTACCTATTTTTTATAATGTGATAACACATGCATTTTTTTGGTAATTGCAGAATCACCAAGTAGTCCTCCTGAATTTGTCTTTTTGTTTGTTTTTATTTATTTTTTTTACATATTTTGTTACTGCCAAAGGGACTTTTTGTCTCTGAAACATGGGCCGTGCTGGAGGACAATGGTTTAAACTACTGCATTAACTACTCACCCATTAAACAAAATTTAAAACATTCAGATGTAGGCACAATTTCAATTTGTCTGCTGAATGATTTTTGAACAGCCTTTAGATCAAATGGTTTTTAAAATGACAAACATTAATTCAGTCAAGTGTCCACACTTAATATAACATATTTCAACCTCAAGTGTCACAATCTCTTTGATTCATTAAAAACGCTATTGTTTCTTAGTTATGCAAAGATAAAATAGGTTCATGTGTTTTTGCAGGTAGCGGGCTAGTAGATGTTGAGGGTTATTGGGAGTTCACAAATGAATGGATTTGTCTGTGTGTGTAAACAGCACCATTTAATTTCATAAGCAGTGCTTTTCTTCCTAACAAGCCACTGTTTAAATAGTGGACTAAATAGCTAACCAAAATTTGTCATCAACAACATAAAAGTTTAATCCTGAACTGTATGACGTTCATCACAATTTTTCTGGTAGCTGAACTAGAAATCTCAGAATAATTGTGAAGATTTGCACATATGACTGTGATGTGTGATGGCATTCTGACAACACATATTGAGGAAAGACTACTATAAAAAAATCAGACTTTCTCATTACTTCCACAATTCTATGACAGTTTTATATAAAATTACAGGGTATGGATTAATTTTCTTTTGACTTTTAATTTATAAAATTTAAATTTAATTTTTTTATTGAATTTTCAAATTTAAATTGCATAAAACTAATACAGATAGCATATGGGATTTATATTGTGTCAATAAAAATAAACACAAACTTTGAGAAAATGAACAAAAATAAACAATGTAAAAGAAGAAAAACACTAAACTATTAAATAAAAACTATAAACTCACTGCTAAAAGTGTAGCATGGTTTTTAAACAAACCATATTTTTTAAACTGCTTTCTAATCTTACTTTTTCACAAATCATGGTTTATAAATGCGCTAACAGAGTTTTCATTTACACTTTCACAGTTTTCATTTTCAATCCGCAAATTTACATTCGCCATTCTGGTTCAAACCTTTTGTGTGAGTGGGGTTTAACTGTGTTTTACTCATAGGGTGTACTCACACTAGGCACGGTTGCCGTGAACCGGGCCCGAGTAAGATTGTCCCCCCCTCCCCACTCCCCCTCTGGCCTGCACTTACACAGGGTTTCAGCATTCGTGCCGGAGCACGCTTACGTCACGCTTACGAGCACGCCTAATTCATTATGGTGCGACGGTTTCGGGATAAACAGGAAGAGCGGCGCTCTCGCTGAACGCAATGGAGTCCATCGCTCTGCTTACTTTGTGGATAATTTTGAGTCGTTTGGTCCGCGGTGGTCCACAGCCCTCTCACAGCCCGTTGTTAAACAGATCTATCGCCTTTGTGGCACGAACATTTTCACCGAATCGTCGCAAAAATGTGACGTCACGCGTCCTGTTCCGTGCTCTAGCACGGTTAGCACTCACACTACATGCGAACCGTGCCCGAGTCCAACTGAACCGTGCTCTGGCCCACCTCTTCCAAGCGGGCCAGGGACGGCTAAACGAGCCGCGCCCGGGCACGGTTCGGAGCACTCACACTAGTCAAATGAACCGCGCTTTGGTGGTCAAACAGACTCGGGCACGGTTCGAATTGCCTAGTGTGAGTACACCCTTATTGCCTAGTGAGATTTTGATGGCATGCTCTCTGACCGAGAACTAGACTTCAGTGGTATGGATTGTAGAGAGCAATCTGGATGTGGTTATCATATGAGATTAAGCCTAGTGTGTCCTAGTGTGTGGTTATATTGGGTTTGATTCCCAGGGGAGCACTGTACTAATAAGACTTTAAGAACTTTATTGTCATATGTACACACACACACAGTTCAGGTACAGAGGAATTCTTTGAGAGCTAAAAGAGCAAGGGAGGTAGGAGGGATCTATGTACAGGGGTAACATTATATACACAATAAATAGATTAATAGAATAGAAATAGAAAAATATGCAGTCTACAAAAAAGTGTGAAAAATTAAAGTATCTGATAAATAACGATAAATAACTGTAAAAGATGGAACAGATTCACATGACTTATTGTGTGTTTGCCATCAGTCTGACTGTGGCAGGGAAGATGATGTTGTGGAACTGTGTCCGGTGTGTGATTAGACTGTTTGCGCTCTTTTTCCTCAGGTTATACCCAGAGTTTTTGTGCCTGAGTAGAAAGTGAGGAGGGTTATTAGTGTCTTTGGTTATGTTGTGGGTTCTTTTTTTGCATTGTTTAATGATGTGGTCCATGGAAGGAAGATCAGCCCTAATGATCCTCTCTGCAATCTTAACGACTGCAGAGAGGATATAGTAAAGCTGCTTCTGGGCTTTTCTCATTATGACAATGGTGTGTACAAGGCTGATGAACTTGTGGCCACCCTTTCCACTTCAGACCCTTTAATGATGAGAGGCTGCAAAGGAGGGGCTTTCTTCCTAAAGTCTATGATGATCTCCCTTGTTTGTCTACATTGAGGATGAGGTTGTTCTCAACTTGCCTGGATAGATGGTGTTTATAGAGAACTATAGTCAATTTAATTTAATTTAATTTATATAGCGCTTTTTATTTACAATGTTACATTGCTTCAAAGCAGCTTTATACTAATTATGGTCTAATTATATCTGACAATATGTTCGGCACTGAGAATTGTTACCAACAGAAATGGCGACAGAAGCATAATGTTACTAATTGCAGCTATAACATCACACTGCTGTGACTAAGCAGGGAACAAAATATAGAAACTACTTAGGCTGGAGGTAGGTATATAATGGTAAGTTTACCAAAATCCATCAGATCCCAGTGATCTGTCTCAGGGTTCGTATTATCCTGTCCGGCACCATCTGGTCTCAATAAAGTCCGTATCCAGCTGGACCTTGGGGAAATGAAAGACAGATTTAGTGTGGAGCCAGTACATGTGTTCTTATGGGAAGTGTCCCCTATTCCGATTTACCTAATTAATGCAGCCTAATAATTTCTTAAGGGATTCAAGTAATAAATCTATAGGACTATGTGTAGGCTAGACTAAAAAGGTACTGACATAGTGTATCTGCCTCGCAGACAATACTGGGAAGACTGTTCCAGAGTTTGGGTGCCAAATACAGATCTACTACCTAAAAAAGGATCTACCACCAGCGCTTGATTTTGAAATTCTGGGTATTATCAATTGGCCAGAATTTTCATATGGCAGTGAACGCAAAGGACTGTAATGGGGACATATTTTGGGACATATCCCAACACCAATGATGAATTAGTAATACTATGTAGAGGATCTATAATTTCAAGAAGCACCACTTTCATCAACCTGTTAGGTATAGGATCTAGCATACATGTTGTTAGATGATTTCCTGTCTAAATAACTGTCAAAAATAATCATAGCATCTAAATCAACAATATGTATGCTTGATCGGAGCAACATAGAACATTGCCTTACTCTGGATGGATGCTTTATAAAGCCTGCTTCATTAGCCAAAAATCTGGGTGTCATTTTTGATCATTTATCCTTTAAAAGCCATATTTCCAATATTTGTAAAACTGCATTTTTTCAGCTTAAAAATATATCAAAACTATGACACATGCTCTCGAAGCCAGACATTGAAAAATAATTCATGCATTCATGACATCAAGACTTGATTATTGCAATTGGTGGCTGCCCTGCAAGATTAATCCAAAAACTCCAGATGGTTCAGAATGTAGCGGCCAGAGTTCTCACGAGAACAAACAAGTTTGACCATATAAGCCCAGTTTTGTCAACTCTACACTGGCTGCCTATCAAGCACTGTATAAATTTTAAAATCCTGCTTATTACCTACAAGGCCCTGAACGGTTTAGCTCCTCAATACTTAAGCGAGCTCCTCTCCTATTATAGTCCTTCACATTCACTGCGATCTGAAGGTTCTGGCCAACTGTTAGTACCCAGAATTTCAAAAACAAGTGCTGGTGGTAGATCCTTCTCGTATTTGGCACCCAAACTTTGGAATAGTCTTCCCAGTGTTGTCCGGGAGGCAGATACACTGTCATTTTAAATTTAGACTAATGACCCACCTCTTTAATCTTGCCTACACATAGTCAAATCCCCTAAGGGATTATTAGGCTGCATTAATTAGGTAAACCCGAACCGGGAACATTTCCCACAAGAACAGATGTACAACAACAGGTCCCCAAGGCCCTGTAGTCAGCTGGATTCAAACTCCGAAACCAGATGGTGGGGGACTAGATGAAATAACCCTGAGACAGATCATCAGGATTTGATAGACTTCTTTTCTAAACCTACCGTTATATACATGACAACTTTTAGCTTTATTTTATTCCCTGCTTAGGCACAGTCGTGTAATGTTATGGCTGCAATTATTAAAATTATGCCTCACCGCTTTTTGTTGGCATGATTTCTCAGTGCCCGACATATTATCAAATATAGTTGGAACCATCAGTTTTTCATCAATAATTAACTATAAATCGTCACAATAAACTCTGTTCGTATCTAAAACAGTTACAAATTGCAGCTTTTACGTGCCAGAGGAGAACTGGCCCTCCTGGTCGAGCCTGGCTTCTCCCAAGGTTTTTTTCTCCATCTATACATCATTGGCGTTTTGGTTCTTTGCCACTGGGTTTTGTAAATTGTAAACGTCTAATATTTTATTGTATGTATTTTATGTATGTATGTATGCTGCTTTTGCATGTTGTGTAGTTTATGGTAGTATTGCAAATCCCTTATAGTCCTGCCCCATAAGATGTTGTCTATTATATGCCATCCCTATGTAAGCTGGAATGCTTATATTTTGCTCAACAATTTTGTGGCTTTATTGGTTTAGTCAACCCTTTGTTCATAAACATACTATAGGCCTAGTATACCTAATAAGTCTTATACATGCCACACATATTATTTGCAATAATACCATTAACATGTCTGACATTTGTTCTGTGTTTTATTATTATTCTTTGTTTTTTATGTAAAGCTGCTTTGAAGCAATGTAACATTGTAAAAAGCGCTATATAAATAAAATTGAATAAAATAAAATTTAATTATTTTGACAGTTCATCCATAGGCCTATCTAGAGTATGACTGGAGTTCCTTGGGCACGTTATGATGCACCATCCAATGTGACTTGTGTGCAGGTAATTAAATGTTTATGATTTGTTTATGAATTTCCCTCTGGCAGTATCTATTTTGTTATTAAAGAAATTAATAAAATCATCACTGCTATGATATAGGCAACTGTCAGAAGCAGATGATGCTTTATCTTTGGTTATTTTAGCCACTGTGTCAAGTAAATATCTAGGGTTGTGTTTATTTTATTCTTAAAGATTTGAAAAGTAGTCAGATCAGGAGCTTTTTAAGGCATTTCTGTAATTTGAAACACTCTTCTTCCATGTTGTACGGTATTGTTCAGTTTTGTTTGCAGTCCAGGAAAAGCATCCTGGCATATGTTTTGCTGCAGTCCAGGTGTTGTAGGGTGTAGTGGAGGGCCAGGGCCACCGTGTCGTCCACTGATCTGTTAGGACGGTAGGCAAACTTTAGGGGGTCAGCTGTGTCGGGGATCACAGTGTTGATGTGTTTGAGGACCAGCTTTTCCATGCACTTTATGGCTACTGGTGTGTGTCACTGATCTATAGCCATTGTGGGTGGATGCATCTGGTTTCTTGGGGACTGGGATGTTGATGCTGGAAAATCTGGACTGCTGCTTGTATTAGGGACAGATTGAAGATGTCCATGTACACACTTTATTGCCATATGTACACGAGTTAGCCTGACTTTGCTAGCCAGATCGAAAGCTGTTAGCTGATCCAGCTTAGCATTAGCCGTTAACTCTGGCTTTGCTTTAGCAGTTAGCTTGAGGAAAGAGTCCAAAACAGTCAAAGAGTAGACTGCACACTCACAGAAATAAGTCTTCTGATCATAACTAAGCTTTTTGAGCTTATTCCTGTCATGATTGTGTTGAGAGGTGGAAAGATAGAAAAAAGATAACAAAAAGACAACAAAAAACAACTCTCTGAGCTCCGCGACACACACTCACAGGAGCGCATCATCTGCAACTAAACTGTATACTTTGAATTGAACTTTGAACATTGTCACTTTGGATAAAAGTGTCTGCCAAATGCATAAATATACCCTATGCCACCACAAGGTGGATACTGTTTCAAAAGTTACTATTATTATCTTTGTTTTAGTATTATTATTGTTAGTGGCAATGGTATAGAAGCGCACTGTTATTTACTATAACAATACCAATTATTATTTACTATTACCAGAAAGGGGCACATTTACATTATTACTAAAAAGGGTTTGGCGCTCCATTAATATATTTTACTAAGTCAATTGATTGTATCTGCCTAAAATGTGTTTATGGCATGATATCAACAGGTTGGTAGCATTTTCTAGAATGAAAGCCAAATATTTACCATGCCACGGTTCTGTATTGATGGTGGTACAGTCTACTGTTAGTGGAGATGCTGCTGTCTTAGCTGTTTTGTTTCTATAGTTCTAGTTGCAACTGTGCCTGACATTAGTCAAAAAATAGTAAATGTAACAATTCAATTTACCAGCCAAACTAGGCCAGCATTCCACCATATTCCATCAAACATTATTGCTTAATTTGATTTAAAATTAGACTTCTGTCACTTACTCATGAACATTTAACAGTCCCACAGAGAAACAAAAAAAATCTAAACGTCATTTTTTTCCAAACCAGTTAAGCGCAAACAACGCCCCGTGTGAAAACCACACCCCGCAGCCATGACACACGTCTCTGGCTCGATTACATTGGTCAATCCGGTTACGCGGTGAACTGAGAATAAGTTGAGAAATTGAGAAAATCTCCTTTAAAGTTGTTCAAATGAAGTTCTTAGCAATGCATATTACTAATAAAAAATTAAGTTTGTATATATTTACAGTAGAAAACTGACAAAATATCTTCATGGAACATGTTCTTTACTTAATATTGGCATAAAGGAAAATGTATTATTTTGACCCATACAGTGTATTTTTTGGCTATTGCTACAAATATACCCATGCTACTTAGAACTGATTTTGTGGTCCAGGGTCACATATTGTTTGCTATACAAAAGAATACGTTTTAAAAATATATATATATTTTAAATCTTTTTGTGTTTGCGTGTTTTTGTTCTGTATAGTACAAGTGTAGTTTACTGGTGTTAAACTACTCTGTGAGCGTGTGTTATAGTCTATATGTAGTTTTCAGCACTATTTTTATTCATTTTGTACACCGTTTTATTTAAGTTGGAAATTATCAGCGCTGTGATATAGTTGACCAATGAAATCCAGCCAGAGTCATGGCTCCGGGGTGGGTTTTTCGCGTAGAGGGCGTGGTTTGCGCTTAACTGGTTTGGAAAAGAAATGACGCAAAATCAAACAAACAGGATAATGTAAAACATTTGCTCAATGTTCTAAAAAGAATCCCCAAGAAAGGTTTAAACGTACAAATAATCTGTGAGACCTCTGGTTTATACACTCCTGTGTTTCCTGGAGACTGGACACACCCCAACACTACCTGTCCACATAACCTTCTCCAGTTTCTTTATTACTTGATTCTCCTAAAGGCATAGCACTTCATGCATGCATTCTTGTTTGATTTAACACAATCACATCTGTCCTTTTCGACACTCAGCAGCAAATAAAATTATGAAATTGCACATTGATAATCACATGAAATGAATGATCAATCAGCTGAAATTTAAAAAGAACCACAAAAAAGAAAGTATTTCTGTTCTGTTTTGTTCTTCGTTTTTTTTGGACGAGGCAACCATGTGGATTTTGTGGGGTTTGCATCCATTGCGGTAGGTACTCGGTTAATGCTGTAATTCTCATAATAGATTCACATTATATACTTGTATAAATGTGATTGTCTCTCTGTAATGTGCACACAAGTGTTTGGTTGATTGTTTTAAACCATTTTTAATGCTTGTAATTATATCCATCTTTTACAATGTGTGTCGTGCATTGCTGCCGTGCGCTCTTTAGTTGCTGCAGATCCTTAATGTTGCTGTTTATGTGGTAAACGGACCCCAAAAACTGAGTGATAACACCACTCCAAAAAAAATTTTAAACTTAAAAGTCAAAGAAAGATTCAGGACAACACTTAATAAATTAAATGCATCCAGTTACATTCAGCTTAAGAACAAGAACCGTAAGTGAATATGTTCATTTAGAGAAGTGTAACAGTAACTAATAAGTAGCCCTGATCAACAGACATGCACACACTGTTCTTCAGAGAGACAGGGCTGTAAATCTGCTTTTAAGGGCTCTTGCACTTGCTGCTTCTGCTGCTGCTGCCACTGCTTGGTGGGCGAGAGCCTGGAGGGGACATGACAGAGAAGCCCGAGCCCAGATCTACTGTCTTTACTGGAACAGACTTGGCAGACAAGCTTCTGGGGCTGCTGGTGGCTGACTGACCTGAGGATCTGATGTGCATACAAGACAACATTAAGATGACCATCAGGACTATCTAAGGGTGTTTTTACTTGATATGAACATACTGTATAATAGTACTAGTTGTATATGTTAAATCTATTTCACACTTGTTAGTAAAAGCTTGATTAGGTGAATAGTAATGGAATGTTTTTACCTAAGTGAAGCAGAACTCCGCACTGAGCTGATCTTTGAGCGACTGGATGGAGTAGATGCAGGAGATGGCAGAGACAAACCAGCCTTCAATATGAAAAAATTGTATTATTAACTTTACAGAACATCAAAAATGTAGGCTAGTATGTACAAAGCCACAATCAGTTGGATTGTGTAAGATAAGTAAGAGGAAAGTAAGAAAAGTAAGATGAGTTCCTGTGTAATTTGTTTGCTGGTCAAGGAATAAGATTTTCGTAAAATAAACATATTACTAAACTAAAAAAACTAAAAACTTCACCAAAAACCAATATTCGGTCCCACTTTATATTGGGTATCTTCAAATACTATGTGCTTTCGGGTTGATATAAATACCCCAACTACAGCCTTACAACATTAACCCTGAACCTAAAATCAGATTGCTTGAAAGGAATGTTGTTCCAGGAACTAGGAATATGTCACATTCACCAACTACTATAACAATTATTCAAGAACTCTGATAAACTGCACTACAACTACATACAATATTTTCAGGACCACAACAAGCGTCTTTACTGTCATGTCAAGCTTTACCTGCGTGAAATGTAGCTGTAAAATAGATACGAGTTCAGGATTTTCTTCCATGGCTTCCAGAAGCATCTTATTTATGGTTTTATTTACTTCTTTGAGTTCACGGAGCTCTATGTCGCGTTCCTCAAAGGTTTTCTCGTTGGTCTTTTTAGCAGACCGAATTTCTCTGGTATATTTGGCACACTGTGAAATGACAACAGGATGCACTTTAGATTAGCTGCATATTCCATAGATGACAAGCTTATATTTTTAAAAACAGCAAGTAAAACCAGTCATTACTGGACATATATACAAGTAAATATATAAGGAAAGTGGGGTAAGATTTTAGGCTATACTATAGGCAAGGAGAAAGGAGATGAGGTTAAACCCCCATACAGGGGGGGGTTTAACCTCACTATTTTAACCAAATCTGTTATCAGATGAAATGAGAAGCGTCTACAGCATATGACTTTAAAGACATAAGAAATTTAAAAATATAATTTAAAAAATATAAATCTCTTTTGTGAAAAATAACAAATAATCTTATTATTTAAAAAAATCTGAGATTCTATAATTTAAGATTAAAACAGCGCTATAGCTTTTGTGAGGGACAATGACAGACCTGCTTGATAGCTCTATTTAATTTCTCCTCCTGTGAGACAATGTCTTTTTTGAGAGCCAAAACTTGTGCTTGAGTGTTTTCAATAGTCTCATTCTGGGCTGTCTCCTCTTGAGAAAGAGCCTCCAATGTGCTGGACATGCCCTAAAATATTAGACACACTGTAAGAAAGGAATTTTTTACAAACATTGTGCTTCATATAATAACATCTTAACCAATGGATCCCAACTAGTGTGTGGCAGGTGTATTCTGAAAGCTAATACTTATATTGAATACTAAATGCAAATGATGCGATGCTTTTTAAATAATTGTGCAACCAAGCTTTTTCTTACAAGTGAGAAAAAAGACTTGACAAACAAACTGAGAACCACTGATATCAGGTAAAAACAGTTTCTTTAAGGTAAGAACACTACACATTTTTAACTTTCACTGTTGGCAAAGGCATCAGCCATTGATAAAATTGTCTATGGTTGTTATGACCCTGATCACTGGAAATTTTAGTTCTTATGTATTTAAATTTATTTATAACAACATTAGGTTTCAGCTGTTAAAGAAATTTGTTACTGGTTTTTATGTAAGTTCTCTAAAATTCTGCATGTTATAATCATTAACAGTGTTTTCGTACAAGTACTTACTTCAAGGTCTTCCTGTAGTTCTTGGATTTGCCGTCTCTTGTACCTGTATTTCTCTTCAGCTGCTCGTCTCTGTTCCTCCAACTTCAGTTTCTCTTGGTGCTCTGGATCTGCAGCAAGATGATACACATTCACTTCAAGGGTAAATTAAACAGTATTTGTACTTTGATAGTCCTTATGCTATTTACAGTATATGCCAAATATTCTTATATAGAATAATACAGTAACTACACTGTAAACATTCCAATTTGCTAATAAAAGCCATTTATATTCCTTTTTATACCATGTAAAATGTATACAATATAATATTATATACAATAAATATATATTCCATTCAAGAAGTGAAACTTGTATAATGTATACATTCATTCCACACAGACTGATATATTTCAAGTGTTTATTTCTTTTAATTTTGATGATTATAACTGACAACTAATGAAAACCCCAATTCATATATATATATATATATATATATATATATTAGTAAAAATAATAAGAAGTATATATACATAGACACATACTGGAATCTGTGACTTTGCACAGAGCTTTGCGGTAGGTTGTATTGCGATCATTGACAACTGTAAGGGTGTTCCTCAAAGCTTTGATCTCTTTCTCCATTTTGCGTATTTTAGCATCCAATTCATCCCCCTGACGCTGGAGTTCTTCTTTCTCCTGAGCCGCCTTTGGAAAATCATGAGTTTGTCAGATTGCAAAACTGTCCGTCTAATGCAAAACATTGAAGTCATTCAGAAATGAAGTCACAATGAAGCATGTCCATCTTTACTTAAACGTTCTTAAAATGCACACGAGTATATAAACTGAACATTAACTGAGGAATGTAGACCAGTGTGAGAACCCATTACTTAAAAAGTAAAGTCTCATTACTTTAAAAAGAAGTAAAATCATTCATATTGAAGAAAAACAGTACAAAACCTTTATGATGAAGTAGGCCTGTGATTTCTCTTCCTCTCCCTCTGGTGCTGCCATAGAAACGGTAAGGATCTCATACTTCTTCTTCAACTTATCGATTTTGGACAGCCTCTCTTGCACTTCAGCACTGACACCATTGATCAGTATAAAAGTACAGGAATTAAATACATGTGGCAGTATACAGAGTAGTAGCACTTTTTAACAAAAAAAGAGCACATGGACCATTTATAAAATATTTTACATTTGGGTAATTCCATCACTGTGGTATTTCGGAAAGGAAATTCAATCATATATTAATTTATGGCTTTCATGATTGTATGCATGGCCACACTAAACATCACTTAAAATGCATTTAACCTATTAATATTTACTATAACCTCACATTAGCTGTCATTTATAAGTGGTTTTATGGGTAATTAAATAACATAGAATCATAATTGTTTTAACATCTTTTTTATTCATTACCTCATCACCTTAATTTCTACTCTATTATGAGCTGACAACTTGCTTTATTCATAAATAAGTGGCAGAAATAGTATACTGATGCTTTTTAACCACTTTGATTTAACCTAAAAGGTTAATAAAAGAATAGTCTGGCACCATCTAATTTTAAACATGAAAATAAAAAAAATGAACCTTTTATTGCACACTGCACTGCCAGAGTTTATGAATTATCAAACAAAAATGTACCACATAATTTTAAAATGTGGGTAAGTGTTACAATAAAGTTTTGGACAGAAGTCTAATTTGTGCCAAACAGGATGTACCTGAGCCCATGTCTCTCCTGCTCAGTGAGTCTGATCTGTTTATTCATCATCTCTCTATGCACATGGATCTCCTCCTCCCCCTTCTTCATGGCTGTCTGCATCTGCAGACGTCTCTTTTCCAGGCTCAACACTCCATCGGCTCGGTCATACAGCAAATCTCTCAGACGCTGCACCTCCATCTTTAGCAGGTCTTTCTCCACCATGCTGTCCTGAAGGAGGAGATCCACATAGATTTAGTATAGTATAGATTTGTAAATGATGAGCATCAATTTTTTTCAGCAGTGGAATTCTGCTGTGACAGATTGCATGCAGGCCTGATGGACAATCAAGTTCTTCACCTGTTTCTTGAGCTTGAGTTTTTTATGCTCTTTCTCAGAGGTGGTAATGAAGAGCTGCACTTCCTGGATCTTAGAGGTCAAGTCTCTCTCCTCTGCTTCAGTTTTCTCTGTTTCTTTCTTAACACGACGGATATCATCCTGAGAATAAACACATATAAACAACTGTCTACAGACCCAAACAAAAACAAGAAAACATAAAACCTGTTTTAGGACCATCAAGATTGTTTAGATTGTTTTTGTGACAAACACATTTCTATAAAACTCATTTGACATTGCACACTTTTGACTTTTTATCTTTTCTTCCCACCTCAGAAAACTTTGAAAAATTAATGTGTCTATAATAACAAAGACCTGGAGTTTCTTCAGCTGTTTGCTGAGGGTGGCAGCTGTCTTCTTCTTCTCCTCCAGGGCTTCAGACAGATCTGAGACCTTCTTCTCCAGAGCCTCCTTCTCCTCTTTGTTCACATCCCCCTGCAAACGACACATCTTCCTCTCCAGCATCTGAATCTGAAAATCCTTTACGAAAGGAAAGAACAGCATTTGAGACATTGAGACCAAGTTCTGCTTTAAAAAAATAAACATCTAGCTCATTTCTGTCGGGCTGGTGTTCCCATCACTCATTTAACAGTTCTCCTGCCTGGTTAAAGATGATCATCTGCTGTTTGAGGGAGTTCTGGTCCAGTTTGCTGAGTCTGCTTTTTAGGTTGGAGAGAGCAGCCCGGGTACCATGGATCTCGGCTGTGGCATTCTTCTCCTTAGCATGCAGCTCCTGCAACTCCTGACTCTTCTTGAACATGAGCTCTCTCTGCCGGAGCAGTTGAGCATCAATCTCCTACATAAACATACATTTACAATTTACAAATAACATTTACAAATATACATACATTTTATTTACAAAACAAAAGTCAACTTCACTTTTTAATAAATCAATAAAGTGTGAGATCAATTTGTGAAGTGCAGTGAAAGGTAAATTTGTGTTTAAAGAACTGAATTGTGTAAGGAACAATAACGTCTGGCAGCCAAATAAACCCGGGTAGTGAAAGAAAGAGTCAAGCTCACTTTGATGTTGAGCTCCTGTTCTTTGAGTAGCTGCTCCATCTGTGCTACCTGCTCCTCACCATTCAGCGCCGCCTCCGTCACCATCTGCAGCTTCTCCCTCAGAGCAGCATTATGAAGCTTTGTCTCTTCAACCCTACAACAAATCAACAGTTAGAGCAGTGCTATATCTGTAGTGTTAAATAGGACAGAGAAAAGCAACATGATTTTTTGGGGAAAGAGTGTAATGGGACTGCGGATCTATGATTTTTTTAAAGGCAGGGGCCACAGTTTAAAGAAACTAAAATATAGTGCACTATTGTCCTCATTATTCAAGAGATCGATTCAGAATTGTGAAACACAAACATGTGTTACAAAAATACATGCAGATACTGTATGTTCTAACAAAACGTGTTAAAATCCTAAACACTTAACAACAAACCAATGCCGTCAATAGAGTGCTTTGAAGTATCAGTGATGAGTAACAGGAAAGAGGTACTTCTGTGGCCAATCATACCTGTCGGTGTATGACTCTGACAATGCATTTAATAATTACAGGTGTGATATGAAATAATTGTAATGTTTATTAGTTTAAAGATTAGTAGTATTAGTAGTACCACAAGTACAGTTCACAACAAAGAAAGATGTCCACAGAAGGAGTGTTGTTAACAATCTGACAATACTGACATTCAGAAAACCTGAATGCACAAAGCCACAATTAGCAGTATGTGGACAGAATTAAGGAAAAACATTGATTGATCGATTGATTGGATGAAATTAGTGTCATGTTAAAGACAAGAAGTCATTACTTGGCTGATTTGTCCTTAATGTCTTTCTTCATGCTGGTTAACTGAGATCTGGTGGTCTCCACATCTCTGGCGGTTCGGTCTACAGTTCCCTTCAAGCTCTCTAGCTGAGGAAACACATTAGATGTTTTAGCCAGACTACTTTATTAATTGGCCTTTGATAAACAGGAAAAGGACAAAAACAGATCACTACTCTTACATTTTATATATACTATCTTTCATACACAACATCATATTGCATAATTAATTTAATCATTTTTAATCATTTTATTATTTTACTACCTCACTACATATAGAATAACAACAAACAATTATAAAAGCAGCAAAAGGCATTAAACCATTTGGCTTTCCTCAGACTAAAATTGCATAATAGACTCAAAAAATGTATTTAGGCTTTGACGATCATTGACTAGTTTAGATTGTTGAAGCAGTTGTTTAAGATCAGGGTTAGAAGCAATAGGTGATACCTCATCCTGCAGACGTCTGTGGTTACTTTCCTGTTCCTGGAGCTGCTGTCTGAACCGAACTGCCTGACGTTCAGCTGTAGCTATCTTCCTCTCCAGCTCTTTATTGTTCTCTATCTCACGTTCCAGGAACTCTTTCCTTTCCTTCATTAAATCATTCTTCTCCCGTATCTCTTGGTTCATCTCTGCCAACAACTGCAAGATTCAGTGTTTTAACAATTATAATTAAACCATCTACTGAATTAAATTACAAAGTCTGCTACTCTGAGCAATTTTAATCTCCAAAATCCTAATATAAAATTGAAAGTGTTAAAAATGAGTTTTATGCCCTTTAAAATTTAAGCACTGGCGTAATTAACTCCATATCTGCTATTCACGTTTTGTATCTAGAATATTCACTAAAATCCTGATTTACATTTACGCATTTGGCAGACGCTTTTATCCAAAGCGACTTACATTGCATTGTACTATACATTGTTTCTGAGTAAGTGCAATCTTTGGGATCGAACCAATGACCTTGGCGTTGTTAACGCCATGCTCTAACCACTGAGCTACAGAAAAGCTGATTGAACAGGATTGTACAGAAAAAATATATTTAAATGCACATATTTGTTATGGCAAATTATAATAATTTTAAGATGTGTAGTGTAAGAGCGCCATCTTCAGGTTACTATTGCACACTGCTGAATCTCTTGGTCTCGTCTCGTCATTTGTTCAAGGGTGTTCTCCCACTGGATGATCATGTCTTGTCTTTCATTGTGAGCCTGACGAAAGCTCTCGGCTGTCTTGTCTAAAGCAACCTGCATTCCATATCACAAGTGCATTGTTTCAGAGAACACTATAGAACAAATAACACATTAAACTATTCCCACAATTGTGAAACACAAGGGTGCAAAGAAAGGCATCTATCACCTGTGCCATAACGGTCTCAGTAAGTTCACTGTCTAAGTACTTTTTCTTCTGGTTGGCTTCAAGGGTCAGTTTCTCAATTTTCAGCGTCAACTCCTAATTCAAACAAATCAGATATAATATTTTAGTCCAGTGAATACAGGTTACATTTTTATTCATTTCTTTTTCCTTTTGATTTTGGGGTATAACATGGTGCATACAT
This sequence comes from Botia almorhae, assembly GCA_036877575.1. Taxonomy (NCBI): domain Eukaryota; kingdom Metazoa; phylum Chordata; class Actinopteri; order Cypriniformes; family Botiidae; genus Botia; species Botia almorhae. The sequence goes on from JAZGTJ010008388.1 coordinate 16,526, forward strand.
GTTCTTGACAGGTTTTGTGAAATTTTTCCATGTTAATTGGTAGTAGTCTTTCTGATTTGTGTTAATTAAACATGTTGAATGCTGACATTAAATTATATTTAACACGTTTTTTCCGTAGGTGATTTTGCCATTGGGCTGGTTTTGTTACGCAGATCTGGCAAACCTGTTTACATGGCTACTTGGGGAACATACAAGTTGTTTTCATTGTCATTATGACAGCTGTGATTAATCAAAACATGATTAGCTTGTACATCTCTATCAGCCTTTAGCAGGCTATAACTACACACTCACTCGAATCCTGCTCTCATCTTGCTTGGCGTACTTAATGATTGCCATGGTGTCCTCATCCTTGTGTGCTGAGTCCTGCAACCAGGCCTCTAAAGTCTGCTGATCCCAGTTCAGCCGACTCTTCAAATTATCAAGCTTCTGGGTGGCTTTAAAAATGTTGTTCTGTGCAAATGATTATAAGTTTAAGGGTTTCAAAGGTTGTTTTGCATATGTAAATCTGCTATTAAGACATGTGCCTTAATAAATGCCATATTGTGATTATTGTGGCACTCAGTGCATATAATGTGTATTAATAGTGTAGAGCACAAAAGCAACCTCTAAGGAGTTCTTCTTCTCGTTCAGTGTTTTTAGTTCATTGTCCTTCTTTTGGATCTCCTGCTTTAGACGCCCGGACTCTCGTTCTGCCAGCGCTCTGAAATGCATCTCCGATTCGATCTCCTTCTCTCTGGCTTTGCACACCAGCTAAACACATACGAATATTCCCATCACAAATTTGACCGGCAATCTTACTGGGTAAAACAAAATGATCCAGGAGGAAAAAAACACTTCCTAAACAAATATAAGCGTAACTACCCATTTTTATTGAAAGCTGAAATTTGGGTACCTGGGTGTGAGAAACTTCTTGTCTTAGATTTTTGAGATGCTCTGTCAAAGCATTTACAATGTCCTTGAATTTATTCCGTTTGTTGTCAAGATTCAGTCGTTCTTTTTGCTTTCTTTGAAGCTGTAGGGTGAAAACCAAAACAATGAGATTGAGACACACATCTTAAACATCAGATCAAATTGATCGCTTACCTCCTCCTCTAGCGCTTTATTCTCTGCGTTAGCTACAGGGATGGCAAAACCATCGTCCCAGCCAACCTCCGCTAACAGCGCGTTAGACATCTCCGGTTTGTTTCAAAAAGGAAAAATGAGAAAATCGGGAAAATGAAACACAAACGAACCGATAAGACTTATGGGTCGTTTATCAGCACTGTTGACGCGTCTCGTTTCCTAGCAACGACGTAAAATTACCGACTATTTACGTGGTGCGTTGTCCTACAGATAGGTGGCTCTAAAAGCTTTCTTTTTGGCAAGCAATTGTCTAAAATCACTATTGTAGATCTTGATTTTCGAATTCTGATGAAACTGTTTTAGTGAAATACACGCTAAAGAACACACAGTATTTGTAGATTGTAATTCTAGTAGTACTGTGTGGATAAACCTCTACTGAGAGCCATTACCACACTTATAACTATTTTCACGGGCATCTGACTTTATTCGTCAACTATAACCTGATTTTACTGTATGGATTGTTACTTATCAAAACGCTGTATGGACAGTGAAAACAGTATAACACACCAAGAGAAGTCGCTAATTAAGGAAAACTGAGGTAATGTTTAAATTAATATTGCTAGGATTGTAAAAAATAATGTTCTCGTTTAATATCCATTTTGATCAAACCCAAACGAGTGATGCAAAATCAATGCCTAGGCATAAACCGAAAAGTCACAATAAAAAAAGAAAAAAATGTTTTATAAGAAACAGCACAATCATAATTCTTTTACTCAAATTTCCATTTAAAAAAAACAATCAAACAGAAAAACATTCAAAAGCAAAAATGCACATGGAGTATTAAATTAAGATTTTTAACATTTCCTATCTGATCAAGGATTAATGCATCATGTACATGTCAGTGTATCTGTGACAGCTTGCTCTTCTCAAACTGCTTTATCGGGATGAGAATACTTAAGTCCCAGAGATTAAATCAGATCCTGCATGAAGTTGAAACAAAAAACAGGCCAAAGCCCAAACAACCTTTAGATGACTGAAGAGAAAAGATGCCTTTACAATGTCTCTAGTTTGCATAAACATCTCCGTCCTCAGGACTTGTAGAAAAGGCAAATGCAAATCTCACGTCGGTCCTCTGTGCCCAGCAGAAGCTGTGTGTGTTTTCTCTGAGGGTCAGACATCCCTCAGGAAGAATGAAATTATACAGCTGTACTTTTTTTGCCAATGTACAGCCTTGCAAACTCCACAAAATCATCAATAAGAACTGGCCATGCCCCTGAAAAAGACATACCATCAAAAGAAAGTCATATGTAACTTAAGAATGCTATAATTTACCTAAAATTCAGGGCAGTTGTGGCCTACTGGTAAACAGAAGGCTTGTAACCAGAAGGTCGCTGGTTGAATTCCCAATGATGGCAGGAAACAACTGAGGTGCTCAAGCAAGTAACCTTACCCCCAATTATTCCCGGGCGCCGCAGTGAATGCTCCGGGTGTGTTTTCACAATTTGCAGTGTGTTCACACTCCAATGTGTGTGTACTAACTGGATGGGTTAAATGCAGAGGACAAAATTCATGTATGGGTCACCATACATGGCCTGCATGTCACTTCACTATCATTCTATTGTATTGTAAATCCTAAATGCTATCTTAAAAAATACTTATTTACTTTTACTAATAACTCCAGTCCTGAGCTCCAGAGTTTTGCTTAAACCCTAATCAAACACACCTGCCTGTAATTTCTAAGTTAAGACCTTGATGAGTTTGTTTAATTGTTTTGATTGATGTGTTTGATTAGGGTTGGAGCAAAATTCTGCAATGATCCTCCTGGACTGGACTTGAATTGCCCTACCAATAAATTTACATGACTACCATAAGGCTCAAAACTAGTAATTACCCTAATCATCATCATAACTGGTTTTGAAAAGTCAGTAAGTTCCCTAAATTACACTGAATGCAGTTTCACACAGAAACCAAAGCTATTAGTTGACCTCCTCCATGTAGAACAAAACAGCTTTTTCAAGGTCACTGGTAGGACTGGAGTCATAGGTGTTGCTGGACCATATTTAGACACAATGATCAACATAGTCAACATGTCAGTACCTGTAAAATCTGTGGTTTCTCTTCACATTGACTATAACAGCAGCTGTTATGGTCATCAGCTGCAATATGATACCTTATAATATTTTATAGTTAAAGCTCCCTTTTAAAGCTCCCCTTTAAAATGAAATTTGAAGAGCATTTTCAGTGGCAGACCCTGTCAAAGGTAACATAGGGCAGTGGTGCTAGCACGCAGTGGTGCTAGCACGCAGTGGTGCTAGCACGCATCCTGATACCTTAAATGCGTTGTAAGGTGCTTTGGATAAATATGCAAAAATATAAATATAAGGTTGGAGAACATAAAAATATTCTCCAACCTGAACATGTAAGTTCAGGTTGGAGACCAAGCCAACGTTGTTGGCTGTTCTTACTTTAATCAAAGAAAAATTACTCTGTCCATTTTTAAATAATAAAGAAAGTGAATGATTTTTGGAAAAGTAAAACTAACCTTCCTCATCGTAGTTTGACATATCATCTGTTATCATCGTGCTGAAATCTAACAAAAGGTTCCATGTGTCTTTGGGAATGGATCGCTTATGATGCTCCTGCAATGCATTAGTCAGTCAAATACATTTTCTTTAAACCAGAGAAAATTATGCTAATGCATAAATATAATAATGCTAAATAATGCTAAATATAATGAATAATTATAAATAATTGATACTCACCAATAAAAATTTGTTCCATAGTTCTAGAAATTTAAAACGACCAGCCAATAATAAATTCCAGTATGCAATCGCCATTTCTAGGTCTGGTAGAAAAAAACAACAACAAAAAAAACAGTTAACTACATAAAAAATTATTGTAACAAACAAAATTTGACAGTACAAACAATGAATCCAACATGCCTAGACCCTTTTGTCCTGGATTCTTAGCAAAGCTGAATGTGAACTGATAAAAGTCTTTAAATTTCCCTTGGTCCTTTAACTCCTGCTCCATCCTGGGTAGTTGTGCTTTGAGTTTCTCTATGCTGTCACACCTCGAATAGACACAAAATTCATGAATGAAATGAATTCATTCAAATGAAAAATCAGTAGATAGAACTTTATAAGGAACTTGATTTAGAAGTATCTGACGTCATATAAGAAAAACAAAAATAAAACAAGCTAAATTTACCCCTGCTCAGCCATTCCCTCCATGAATTCTTGTTTGGAAAACTCGCACTGTGTTGCTGCTCGAAACTTCCAAGCAATTAGTAGTACGCTTATACTGGCTGGATCAAGTCCCAAGTCATCACAGAATTGTTGGATTCCATCTATACCAATTTTGTTAGCATCTTGAGGATCTGTTAATACATTCGTTTTTCTTTGAGCACAATTCCGATTTATAGGATAGGTTTGTATGTTACAAATGACTAACAAATGATTAACTTACGTGATTGATTAACATAAATAACTGTGTATATATAT
>JAZGTJ010008389.1:0-21089 GCA_036877575.1 Botia almorhae
CGATACAAGAGAGCTCCAGTCAAGCCGACTGGCGAGGTGTAGCTAGCTACACTAACTATGTTTGCACCAGTGGTTGACAGACAGGTGTCAGTTCCTTTGCGTTGAGCTGTGTTCTTACAACTCTGATGTACCCAGACAGGTGTCTGACAGCCAATCAGACCGTTCGGAGGCAATGCTGTAAGACGTCACCGTGACAACATCTGCTGGCAGGCATGAGGAGAGATCACTGTGTCTTTGAACCTGCCAATCAAGCCTCTGATGATCCAGCACGGTTCCACCCACCCACACACACACAAAACGATCCAGTGAGTGGATGTGGAAAATTCATTATACTTCGGTAAACACACACACCCAAACAAACACTGACCATCACCTGCAAACCATCACTTCCTATTCAAACCCACGCAACAGAGCGAAAACAGCACTAGATGCTGAATAAAGAAAAACAGCACCCACGGTTTTAAGAATTAAAAAGCCAAATAGGTCATACATTTCAATTTAGGAGTTTGATTCATTGGTAAACAAAATAAAATTAAGCCATAATTTAACTCACCGTCGTTACAGATCCTTGTCAAGCTCTATAAAGTACAAAATATTAATAATATATCACGTGCACCATGAATTGTTATGAATCTGTATGTTGCCTTTGTGTGAGAAAGCGCAACATTTAAATTGTTCTTGAAATCAGTTCTCCTGCATGAGTCAAGATTGAGGGTGAGTAAATGAGCAGGTAATGACAAAATGTCTATTTTTTGTGATCTACTCCTCTTCAGGTCACAGTTTTGGAATGATGAGCTGCTGCCCTATACATTCTCTAGAAATGACTCGTACTGTAATGTCTCCGTTTAAGTGACCTGAATCTTGTATTTGTGTATACAGGACAGCTCCACCCGCTCCCTAGAGAGAAATATGGCACCTACCTGATCAAGACAAGATAGTATTTCACATTGTTTTCAGACAATCCCCCTCTTAAAGTCAAAGGGGACACAGCCAGCTAAAAGCCAACTTCACACAGTCAGGTAAGGACACCAGAGGTTAAATTACCACAGATAAGCAGAACAGACATTGTGAATTTCAAGCAGTTGTGTGACAGTGGCACACACACACACGTCAAACATCCAAAAGACTTCAATTGTGTTTACACACAGCTAGTTATAAACACCATAACATTACCCTAACCCACACTCTAACCCTAACAGAAAACATCCTGCAATTTTACAAGTAAAAAAACTTGATGTACTATATTTCTATAGTGTTTGTACAAATGAGGACATCCCCAAAAGGAGGTTTTGCTCAGATTTGTCAGGTTTTGCTTACTTTTGGGTATACATTTGTCCCCAATATAAGTACACACACAAAAGCACACACACACACACTCACACACACAGACAGGCAGGCCAGTAGGAGACAGGGGACTTGTAGCCTGTTGTGTTTAGCAATGCAAATGAAATGGTGAGAATTCTGTTTCATTTGAGTAAACAAAACATCAGTCGTTCAACAGCAGCCCCAGTGAGCCTCAAATCCGCTCCCCTCTCAACAAACTTCCCATCTCCAGAAGCTGACACATCGGCGCCTGTTTCGCTCTCTGGAAGAGAGCTGCTTGTCTTCATAAATAAACAAGTCAATTATGTATCCTCCAAGCAAAGAATAGATGCCACATAACAGCAATGAAACGCTCCCTGACCTCAGTGTAATGCTCTCCCTGCAGACGGTGGAACAGCACCAAACTGTGCGCATCAAATATTGACAATATTTATTCAGTTTATTTCATTCTATTCCTGGAGTTATATTAGAAAAAAATAACATACGGTCATGAGCAGGCAAATAATACTCGTAGGCTTGGGTTGAAAACAAGGCTCTGCTTGTTGGCCCATGGGCCACAGATAAACAGTAAAAAAAACAAAAATCCTGTTTTCCTCAAATCAATCAGCTGTGTATCTTTATCTAAATATTTATTCGACGTTTAAATCGCGAGGTGCCTCAGCAGAATTTGTTTACGCATCAATGTTTTCAACACCTGGGCTAGCAAACAAGCTAATCTAAACCCCAAACCACCTGCCTGCAAAATTCTCTCTTAGTCTAGAATCAGGTTAAATCTTGTACACACTGTATGATTCTGGCCATGATTAGGCCATCTGACACAAGTTTAATGAATGATTTTGATCTATGCCAAAATTTAGTTTTCTATCGATAGTTTGACATATTCATAGGCCGCCAATAAATGGCCATTGCACAGAATTTTTGGGCCGATAAAATCATGCCACTGTTAGAAGTTTTGAGGCACAGTCCAGCAGTGGACATCGCATACAACAAAATTAAATGAAGAATCAGTATTTTCACAGATCAAAATTTACAATAGATAATTTGTTTGCTAGCCTCAAATTCAATTCTGTGTGTAAATGTGGCTCGCCATCACCAAACAATCAACACAACCTGACAAGCAACAATCGTAAATGACTTTTAAAAACGTACAATGTGCGCCCCACTTTAAAGAATGAATAGTGTGTCGCTCTGAAAGTTCTTTGGTTTGATGAATTTACTGGCGCACAAGCAATTCTACTGATTATAGACAATAAAGCGCTGTCTGACTTATTGCTTGCTATAACAGAGAAAAATTTAGCAAAAATAATATTAGCCAAAGCGAGAGCATCTATTGGTCTGATTTCAGAAGGGGGATAGTAAGAAGTGCTGAGCGGGCCAGTTATCATTGTGTTAAAGCTGCTGGAAATATTAAATACTGACCCAAGCACATTTCACTCTGCCCTCATGCCAAGACAGCCTATTAAAATAAAGTTAACCTCATTTTAAATATGCACTTACAAGCTATAACTGTGAGCCCTGGCCAAGAAAAGCAAGTAATATTGTAAACTAAGTTTTTTTAATGAAATTGTGAGTGGTGCTTACCCTCGTAAAACTTGCCACCACAATACTACAGCTTTCTGGGTGGTTGTCAGGGTATTAGCTGCTATGTGCATGCTAAGCTGCTGTTCTGAGTGGTTGTTACTGTGTTGTCATGCAGTTGCTAGGCTGCTCTGGTTGTGTTGCTAGGGCAATATACATGCTAAACATGCACATGCTGAACTCAGCAGTCCTAAGAGAGGAACAATTCAGTTGCTGTCAGTTATTTACAGTTAATAATTTAGCATTGATTATTACACAGAAGAAATACAGAAACAATCACCCTCACCACAGCGTAATTTTCTTTTTAAGTTATAACAGACACCCTGCAAACACACATGATACTGTAGTAAGATCCTCACACAATAGAGATGGCAGAGCAAATCAAACACAACAAATATTGTTGTCTAATAAAAAGACAAATAAACACAACTGGTAAAGCACTGTGTTAGCAGAGCAAAGGTCACGGGATCGAATCCCAACTAATACACATACTGATAAAACTTACAGTACCTTGAATACATTGTTGGCTAATATTGTCAAAAGGTTTTCTTAAAGTTATTTAAAACGTTCATGCAGTAACGTTAACAGAACACTTTTTTAGCGTTATATATCACAGACCTAAAACTTTATTTTTAAATTGTTAGTAGATTGTTCTAAAAATGAAACAGAAATTTAAAATATAGCATTCTTAACATAACCAAGCAATGAATAACATGAATAACATTCTTATAACCAAGCAATAACAATAAAACAACATCCAAAATACTGAACGTTTTGAACGTTCCTGGAACATTCAAAATAAACATTCTTACAAGCTACAATTGTTATAGAATTATGTTGGGATAAAAGCATCTGCCAAACGCATAAATATAAACTTAATAATAAAGACCACTCAACCCTTCCTCTGCTGTTAGATACAGGCTTTCTGTATAAAAAAGTGCCATTGTTAGGTGTGACATCACTCACCTTGTTGTTCTATGTCTGTTCATCGACTGCTTAATAAACCCTGAAGCCACTAAATGCAGCAGCTCCATCAAAAGCTCTGATGCTCGATGGAACAGAGAGTAAGTGGTTTGGAGATGAGGAGCACACCGGCTCTTGCCTGCTCAATCCCATTTGTCAACAGATTGTCTCTCTATCTACGGGGCGACGGGAGAGTGCAAATATTTGAAAGGAACATGTAAATAGTATAATGCAGAAGAGGAAGTCTGGATTCACTCGAGTGGTGCACTGGTAAAAGAAAATGAGGCGACAGTGACCTCATCTCCCCGCGTTTGCATATGGACGAGGCGGACGGTGAGTGAAGCTGATATGGGTACATTCAGAGGAGGGCTGATATTTGCATGAGACAGAGCATTACCTTCACTTTAGTTCTCATTACGAGCTTTCTCTTGCACTTAGCCGAAAATGCTTGGTGTCTTAAATACGAGCTTTTTATTGCACTCCTACAAAGAACAACCATTGTACCGAGTTCATGTCCTGTCCAGGAATGAAGTCCAGGTGTCTGACCTTTCACGCCCTGCACGATACCGTGTTAACAGATGGGCCCATATGGAGACCAGCGCTACAAAGTGCTGCATAATCAAAAGCAAATTCTTCGCTTTGTTTACATCGAATACCCGTATAAAAGAAGAAAAACAAGAGGTTCCCCACAAGTATCGCAAGACCGCACAGGTGCGCCGGGATGAGGTGAGAAAATCAAGAGAGAAGGAGGGGAAAAAAAATCTACTCCAGACGTGCCGAGACGCGTTGAGCTACAGATGAGAAACACACAATGAGATCCTGTTTTAATTACTACATTCACCAGCCTGCCAGCACTGCACTTAAACACAGCTCAATAGCCTCCAGATAAGTGTTCATTTGGTCCGCGGCGATAAACCCAGAGGGGTTTGATTGGGTTCAGCTCAGCACACAGCCATGTTTACTAAAGGTGGTCAAAGAACCTTATAATTAGAATTAAAAAACTGCAGCATTACCAAATGTTTTCACTTAAAGACGGGGTAGGCGATATTTTGTTAATTACTAAGTTGCCTAAATATATTTCTATACCAGGGCCAAAAATGTTCGTCCAATCATTATATTCTGTCCGAATGCAATAATAAGATGTCCATTTGCCTGTCGAACTTTGGATTTGCATACCTCTACGTGTTATTGGAAGAGGCGTGGCTTTGAAGAACACTCTAAACAGAGGGCGGGATCTTATGCTCTCAAAGCTAGGTTGCTATTGCTAGTCTCTCCAAAATTGCCTGCTCTAAGGAGCATAGCTGGGTATTTTAAATGTGATGACAAGTCTTTTTTGACATCTCGGAAAAGGTAAGTTGGAGTTTTATAATTGCTGCGCTGCTCTCTGTTTGTTAGCGTCAAGGATAATGAAGAGATCTTGATAACAGAAATATTGAACATTTCAATTCCAGGTTCCAGGTCTTGGGGCTTTGCTCTCATATGCACCTGACTTACATTAGCTTGCTTTATACAAAAGCCCTTTACATCATATCCTAACCAGGCGTGACGAGACAAGATTCCAGGTGTCCGTTTCTGTACATTCTAAACGTGCAAATTCTGCGCGACACAGCAAAATCACAGCCAATCATAACCATGTGTGGTCAAGTTTTCTTTTTGCTGTGCACTCCGTCAAACTCACTACACTGCAAAGTGACATAGGAAAGCTGTATCACATTGCTTAGTGAGAAGTGTGTGGGTAATGACCACAACATAACAGTTAACCATATTTTTGCTGTTATGGCAGGTTGACAAGGGACAGCAGGCCAACAAAACTCTCTGTTACTGACTCAGCTGCGTGGAATAAATCTGTACCTTCTGTGTCCATCTACAGAGAGAACTGTTACAACAAACAGCGGATGGCAAAACCATCAAGCAGGACTTGTGGAAGCAATATGGTCCACATGTGTAGCAGGAAAATCTGTCAGACCATGACAGCGACAGTAAAACTAGCCAATCAAATACTGATGCTCTGCAGATTCAGAGAGACTCAGACAGATGATTGACTGTGGCCCTCAACAAAGGGGAGCGAAGAGAAGAGATGAGAAGCGAAGAGGCGAAAAGAGAAGATAGAAGAGAAGAGAGGAAGGGAGAAGAAGGGATACATTTACAGAGAAATGATAATATGAAGGTGTTACCTAAGCGTGACTCTGATTTGTAGGCAGGGAAGTGTCGCAGAGCTATTTGTCTCTGAATTTCCTGCATATAGGCAGATAGCAAGCAGCACTCCAAATACATCGTCTAATTATGCAACATGAAAATATGGTTTGCAAACCTGGCAACACAGACTTCACACTTGACAAGATTTTATGAACTGGGGAAACAAATTACAGTAATAATATTTGCATGTAAAGCTAGTTGAGATCCATTGAGGCACCTTTGAAGAACCTTGGCAGTCAAGATCAACATTTTGTGTTCCCTCTGCTATTTAATGCCATCCTACATTATACATTTTCCATCATTATTATGCTATGTCTCATCCTACACATGACACTCATCAGCAGGCCCACATGGACTCTGCACACAGAACTCAACAGAAAGCTCCTTAGATCTTTACACAACTGGAACTTATAAAGATCTTGCATCCCAAATTTGGACTGTCCAAAACCAAGACGTAGTTTGCCACGATAAGAGAATACGCCTTCTCGCTTCCAGCCAATTTCCACGAGGCATGCAAAATGTTCTGGCAGTTAGCTGACGGAGGACTACTAAAGCATCTCCTCTCAGGCAGAGCACTGCGATTGTGCCGATAACTTCCCATTTTTCCTTAAGAATCACTATTCCAGACAGGATGCCTGCACCCAGGGGATCAGCGCTAAATAATTTTGGTTCCGCTTTCCCTGTAAGAGGATTCAAAGTTATTTCTCCGGGCGCTATCAGAGTAAATAGATAAGTACACATCTAAATAAGCCATATTAATAACAGAGGGAAGAGGGATAAAAGCGACGCAAAAGGAGTTCTAATGGCGAAGCCTGGAGGTTCCATACTAATTCAAAGAGCTGTTTTAGGGAGTGTTAGTGTAGGTGCTGATTGAGGGGGATAGACATGGTCTGCTACAGACTCTGTGTCAGTGTGAAACCCGCCTGCCAACATTCACATTAAACGCTTCAATTTGCAGCCACTATCTGTGGTCCCCGCAAGTCTCCTCCATTATCTGCTCTGCTGGAGTCGCTGTGGTCAACAGATCAGGTTGGCCAAACACTGTACATGATCAGCAGCCATCACTCTCTGGATTAAAATCTAGCCCTCGCACTGTGTTAACGGAGGTGTCTGTTATAACCCACGTAAATCTGACGCCTTGGAAGTCCTACGAGATGAAACGCCATTGTCTTCCACACTGCAAACTCAGAAAAGAACGAAGACACAAACCTGGCAGAATGAGTAAGTGTCAAGGTTATCTGAAAGTGAAGTCCGTGTGATTACTCAGTCCTGATCTTGTGTTCTTTATTGCATCTTCAAACCTGGCGACATTTCGCCACGGTGAATGATTTACACACAGTGGTCGGGCAGTGACACGATTTTTATTGAAGCAATAAAATGATCTTTGAACACAGCAGAATAGCTCTGACGGCAACGGTAAATTGTCAGTTTTGTGGAGGCTTCGGAGACCCACAATTTGAAGATTTACGCATTAATTACAAAACAGTGGGAGGTGAGGGAGCGGGAACAATTGACCTGTTCTGTCCTGAATCCATCACCCTGATGTTGAGTTCTATCAAATAACACACACACACACTGACACACACACTTACAAACACACACACACACACACACACACTTACAAACACACAAAGCCGTTAACACATTCTTTTAGAATAAAACCTTTATCCTACACCTGTTGCAGCTGTAAAATCAGCAACTGTATACAGGGAATAAGGATATGCATTTTCATCTGGAATACTATATAAACAAATGTTTAAAATGTAAATAAAATGTCCCATGATTCACTGATTTAGAAATCTACAGTGTTAGCGCTGACATGCTAAGGTTTGGAGTCTGTGAATCAGACAAAACAAACCCAAAGTAACAGGATTGTGTAACCACAGACAGAGTGATCAAAGCATTCAGACAGATACAGCAATGAACAGACATTCACGACTAAAAGCGGGATTTTCCTGGGGAAACACACAAAAAACACAATTGCTGCCTTACTTCAGGTGATGCTGGTATTCCCAATTACTTTACAACCTAAAAGTTGTATATTGTTACAATCTTCAAGCAAATTTAATTCATAGGCCAGAGTATTCACAACTCCACATAAAGATACACAAAATACCAGTTTAACATCAGTTCATAAATCCTTTATCTGACTTTCAGAGTTTGGAAACGCATTCCCTACCGGACCGAATCTATTATTCAGCTCTTTACTCAACTGAAGTCACATTCTTCATTGTCAAAGGAAACAGTTTATCATCACACGGCATCAGAAACTCCCAATTATCATGAAGTCTGCAAAAGCTCTCCTTGAAAAGAGGACACGGAAGCAAAAGACAACAAGGCAGAGCAACTGGAATCGTGCGGGCTTTAAAAGTGCGGTAAAAGAGCTGGAGGAAGGAAGCTGTCGAACAGAGACCATTAGAATGTCTTCCAGGCTTTCGTAATACAATAAAAGATGCGCAATTAACCGCCAAAGAAAAACTGACGAACGAGTCTCAAAATCCAGAACTCTGTACAAAAGCTTCACGATATTAAACAAAAACACAACATGATAACCTGTTAAAAAATGTAATAAGCGATACTCAATACGACAATGCTTTAGTTTTGTTAAATCAATTAAAATTATATTAAAATATATTTAAACAAACCAAAAATTATCAAACCAACATACATTTCACCTTTTTTTCTGGGAAAATAAATGTATATTTCAACTAACATTTGCGTGTCAGGCTCTCTGCATCTACCTAACTTCGACTATACATCAATTTATGAAGCATTCAAATCATTTAGTTATTGCGAACAATTACATTACGTATATTGCAATTTTTAGATAATTTCAATATATAGGCAGCCCTACAAGGCACTATAACAGATACAGTGTAGTGGACTGTACTGTACCGCACAATGGGACCAGCAAACTGTAAATTGCTTTTATAAAAACAGAATCTTCTCTATCATCTGATGTTTAACAGTCTATGAAAAAAATACGCCCAGCTTAAGTGCTAGTGAAGTGTGCTAAGGCGACCTGTGTGTGATAGAGATGGATGAGGCTGGGTGCAGAGTAAACGCCTGTCACATGATCAAGGAACCCACAGCCACTTAGGGAGGCGCAGGCATGACAAAAATGGAAGTGAAATTGAAAAAACAACACAGGGCGGAAATGGGGACTGTGAGACAGGTGCCCTGAAGGGAGAAAAAAGAATGAGGGGGAGACAGGCAGAGAGACAGATGGGAGAGAGAGGAGTCTCCTACATACAAGCTCACTGGTGGATCTTACTTAAAATAGGAGAATACAAGCTTCTGCTATTTTATATTTAAACTACATGAGTGTGTATGAAATTATGAGTGAGAACATTCATGATCTATTAACATGAATAGCCCACCCGAGGCTATTCATGTTGTTAGAGGTCTGAAACCCTCTTAAACGTCGTAAATTCTACGCGAGGCACAGCCTTGGGTGGCTTATCGCTTTTCTAAAATGCCATCAGCAACAAATGATAGAAGACACTAATGTTCATAAACATTACGTTTCATTCTGATATTCTCAACAATCAAGCGAAACTGAATTTAAACTGATTTACCGTCACATGGTTTAACTAGGATAAATAAACCTTCTATTGTTTTTTTTTAGCATTGAAATAAACCCCTAGTGACTTTATTACCTTCTAATCCCTGGTTGGCCAAAGTACACAACACCATTGTGCTGATATTACAATCCACATGATTCTGTTGATCTTTAAAAAAAAAATCACACTCATACATAACATACGCAGAACAGTGTGCTTTCACTTTCATTATTACTGTATGTGTGAAGTGTCACCCACTTAAAGAGCCCGTCCCAGTGTAGATGCCCACTTCATATTGGTTTGTCACTGGAAGACACCTGAAAGCAAGCACCACTTCAGGTCAGGGACCACAGTACTCTGTCTCCGAGTCTCTGTTGCCTTAAAATAGTGCTGCATGGTTACCTAGGAAATATAGTTCAATTTAAGCCGGCCGTTTGAGCTGCGCGCCCGGGCTGCTGTGTATCTTGGCAAAGCAGCAGGAAATGACTTCAATTCAAAAGGCCCACCGTGAAAGAGGGAAAAAAAAGGAAAATAAGTTTATAAAAGCTGAAAATGGTAGTGTCTACCTCAGCAACTCCAGCGAGGTCAGCTCGGCCTGTCTGTGTTGAGGCAATGGGGCAAACTCTGGTCTACCAGAAAGCAGCTTGAGGGGCATTGGACACAGCTGCGATTAACAGGCGACAGGAGACACGCCTACAGCCGATACAAACCCAGACAGACCGGCTATGAGTCTGACCTGAACCCTCACAGGTGAGGTAGAAATATTCTCCTAATTTAGATAATTGCCTGGGCGTTGTCTTATCATCTGGAGTTACTCTAATCACATAGAGGAATGTAAGTGGCAAGTTAACAAGATAAATCTTTCTTAGGACGATAAAACACAGTGTGAGTATAGCGAGTAAAAACAGGCTTTAGTAAGTTAATAAAGTGGCTACAAACCTTATTAGGATTTGCAACACAAAGCGGAAGTGCTATGAGGACATTTGTGCTGTTGTAATGGACGGTTTATATACAAACTGTCCGCCAAAGAAAAGATCTGTTATGAAACGTTATCATCGGACGTTTATGTACGCTGATGACAAACCTCAGTGTGGTAACACATGTAGTTTATTCCTCACATCCGGCTACCAATGCATCAGCCCTGGCTCTGATGAATGGATTCCTCACTGTGTTTTGCACACGGGCTCATGCTGGAGTTTGTGAGAACGAATGAGAAGAGGCACCTGCAGGCTGCAGAGAAGAGAAAGCCAGACTGCAGAAAGCTCTGATGCTGTGCCTCGTGCAGACAGGGCCTCAATACCTCAATACCTCAATGGGCTGCATCTTAGCCAACTAAGCCAGCCAAGCATCAGCCTTTATAAGAGGGGGAATAAATGCATTTCTGCGGCCGATAAATCACCCCTCATGGCACGAAAATGAGCGTTTCGTAGTCTCTCATGGGGAGCGTCTTTAAATTCCAGGTGCAGTGAGAAAGCAATCGAACAGCATGTGCTTCTGGCTTTAATAAGATAGCAGAGTTGGTGACCTGAAAGGGACAGTCGGCGCGGTTCGGTTCCGTGCAGCATCTCTCAAACAGAAAAAGGGTCAGTTGTCTTCTCAGTGAGGTTGGGCTCATTAAGGCTCAGAACATGATGGACCAGGCCTCAACCCTGCTGCCATCAGAACAGCACAGAGAACACACAAAATTTATTACATACAATGCGCAACCCGCTACATCCTACGACCTGAGAGAGTGCGCCAAAAAAGCCACCACTGAATGAGATTGTAAATGAGCTAGGGAGAACTATTACTACTGTTAATGGTACTACTATGGTTAATCATGGTTATCACAAATAACGGAATAACACCAAGTTTATCAACCTGTTCGTGCATTAATGCATACTAACAGTCACATTTTAGTCAAATCTTATGGCCTCCAAAACACCACCATGATGTATTTACAAACAATAGAACAAAATGAAGGAAAACAGCAGATGGATACATAGTTCTAGGTGAAGGACAGATGTGTGAAGTCTGTGTAAAAATCTGAACATTTTGGTGTTTAACATTCCTCTAAAGTCCTTCTTAATAACAACCATGTCAGTCAGGTCATCGTCCATTCACATTGCAGTTTTAAACAAGCCCAGGCTGATGAAACTCTCACCAACACCAAAAATTGAATTAAAATACACTGTACAAAAAGATGAGCGCTGAAACAAGGATTTATGATGAAATGTGGAGAAAACAGCCTTTGTCTGAGAAGTACACGTTTTCTGCAAGACGCCAATGACATTAAAGCAATAGAGCTCAATCTTTTTTACTTCAAGGGCCCCCATTGTCAATATCTGAGGTAATACAACCCAATCAAATATTCTCAGGCTTTTTAAGGTATGACTCGAAAATAAGAATATATATTCTTCGTAAAAATAACCGATGCTTGTTTTAAAATCATTTAAAATTATTTTAAGTTATCTCGAGGCCCCCAGCAGGCCCGGGCCCCTGGTCGGGCTGAAGTATGGTAAGGTGATGAAGAAGCGACTATACTACGAAAACAAGCTGCTGCACACATCCAGCACAGCACAGATTGCCGAAGCTCAACTGCTAGCAACACAAATCTGAAAGAAGTCACAACACTGTCAAACTCAATCACGCTCCCCACCTTCCGCTCAAAGCTAGATGCTCAAGCGTGGTGGTTCAGCGATTCTCTCCCTCTCATCTGGGTCAGTGTGTCACTCAGCTTCGAATCAAAGTCAGTGACACACACACTCCTACTGACCTCATTACCACCCCCATTAACACTATTAGCAGAAATCGCAGCTATCGCAGACTGTCTGGAACATGTTAACGTGTAAAGAGGGCTGGGGTAAGCGGGGGGGTGTTTCCTTCATTAGAACGTTTTATTAGTGGGGGGGGGATAAATGAAGGTCAATCATTGCTGCTACACAGTGCTTTCACAACAGGGTGCAGAATCCTAGGGTTTTTATTAGACCAGAGGAATGTCTGATTCATGCCCAATGGGGACTAACCTGCAGGAAACCGTGTCAGAGTTATGTACGGCCATTCCTCTCTCTGGACAAAAGAGGGCTGTAAAACGAATAGGTTTTTTCTTGAAGCAGTCAACTACGGTTTCTTGAATCGCAAACACCTGGATGTAGCTTCCCCGGCTTTATCACAGCTAAGCCTACAGAATGATAACACATGAACACTTGATTTGTGTTTTGCTTGCCTGTATTGCCAGGTCTGAAACTGCTGTGCTGCACTGAGGCCAGGACTCCGGCTTGAGCTGCTTGCTGACTGTTTCACGCATCAGCGAAATCTCCAGCAGGATGCTACGTCGCGCTGGCACCGTTCGGAGACTATTAAAACATTAGATCTCTAACCAAAACAATCACTCTGGTCAGAGCCCACCATTTGGACAATTAATACTGTAAATGACCAGTCGCATTACACACGCAGCCAACTTAATCACCAAATTCATCCCTCTTTAATAATTACATCTGCGCTTGACCGTATATCCAGCGCCACGCCTAATAGTGCGCAAAGCCATCTGCCTTGGCTTTGTGGAACTCCAACATGTTGGTTTCCAGTTTTTCTTACCAAAACATCTGTCCTAAATATGAGGGAACAGAAAACTAAAGCTAAATATGTCAGTTATGCTTTCAATAACATGATTTAAATGCTAATTTGGAGGGTAGCAGCTTTCAGTATTCGACAAACAGACCGAGGGGCCAGACGCAATGCAACAGTGAAATATGGCACTGCAGAAAGGCCTGGTCATTCATCTTGACCCTTTGTCCTGTGCTATATTAGCAATCTGTGCCGTTTATAATAACAGACATAAACGCAGAAGCATTCCACACACACACATCTTTATTGAGCTCGCAGAACTTGGCCTAGGGAGAGAAGCAGTGACAGTGGGAGTGTATCTGCCTAATGGACAGCATCCTCTTTACCTCCAAACACCAGCATGGGGCCTCAGGGTGGGCATGGTACAAGAAAGTGGATCACTTAGACAGCGACAAGACACACAGACAGAGTAAAAAGGATTTAAACCTGTCTCTGTGTGTGTTTCTCTGTGTGTGTGTGTGTGTGACATTTTAAAACAACAGATAATTCTGTGGCAGACCAAATAAGAAAAGACCTTGTCAAAAAAAGACACTCCTCTTGGTCAAATATCAGTGCTCCACCTATTTTAATAAACTAAGGCAAAGATAATACATTTTCTCCATCTACACTTACACAACACATATAGATCATCTCTCTCTGAGTTTCCAGGTTTATGCTGAAAATCTTCTGGCCTTGTTTTTGTGTGCCAAGTATTTTTTACCCCGTGGAAGTCATAAAGCAGAACCCAATTTATATAATGTCTTCCTAAACATAGTCTAAGGCAAAACCTACCGCAGTAGGCTAACTATATTTAGTTTTCTGTTATAACAAGACAGCTACACGTATTAAAACCATTTCTAATTACAAACTGAGAGTGCCAAAGTACCAAGTTGGGTGTTCTAATTACACGGCCCTGACATGAACTTACAGTATTGTATTTACACTAAAAATCAAGCTTTTAAAAAGACAAGAAAATTAAACTGTTGCTATGTGTGACAGGTGAGGAGAGTAAGCTGGCTATATATTACGAAAATAGATTCCCATATATCATAAATTGGACAACAGGCACAATCTGACAGTTGTACAACTGTATTTCGGTTATATGATTATAAAAGGCTCGGGCCTGCCGGTACATGTGAGGGCCGTGCCCTCCACCACAGTTCCCTCTCTCACTAGAAAGTCACCAAACTCGTCATGTGGCTTAACAAAAGCATTCAATCAAGGGGAACTTTAATCTCTATAATGTTAGTTCCCCATAGCTTTATACCCTACGAGATTTAGTTCCTATTAACTTAATGCCTTTCTCCTACAGCAGTACATAACGTGCAGCTTACCTTTGCATAACCTCAGGTGATTTTCTTTATCTTTCAGTGTTTATGAATGCACTAATTTCAGGACATCCAGATAAACAGCACTGCCCAAATTGGCCCTTTACAACTTTAAATGTTAAAATGCAACAATACTTTATTTTGTCATTGCATAGCCAGTACTCAAATGACATCAGACACTAACTACAGCAAGCTAATGTCTGCAGTGGCCATCAATAATGGCCATTCACCTATCCATACCCAAAAATGACTGCAAGCATAACCCTGGTCATATATTTGCTTAATATCATTTAAAAGCCAAGTTGATCTTCATAAAAAATCTTTACGCACAGCCTGAGGCTGATGAAATACAGGAAATATGCAGAATCGCGGCTTCAATTTTTTTGCAGTTTTGTCAATAAAGGGAAGATCTACAATGGCCAAGTGGTGACTTCTCTTATCTCTGACAACACCCCTCCCATTCCACCCTCCCCTCCAGCTGGAGACAACATGCAGTTTTTGAAGAGTTACCACTAAATGCAACTGTCTACAGCAGCAATGCAGTCGAATGCAGTGAGAACTATTACATCACTGACACTCCACTGACACGCGACACAAAACGCAAAAAAGGCGCAGCTCGAGTTACACATGGACATTTGCCGCGATCAAAGTGATCAAACCGTGACACTTACTTGCCAATGACCTCGCACAGCTCGTAAACATCTTCAAAGAGCACGTCGTCGTCGGCCATGGTCCAGCAAGACCGGGGAATTTACACTCCCCCCTAAAAATCCGTCCAAATGGTAAATATCAGCGGATTACGGCGCAGCACAGCGTAGATACTTCCGAGCACCTGAAACGAGCGGTGAACGAAAAACCGAGAGCCGCTGTTATCGTTCTCTTAATTCCGATGAGCACAAAACGACTGAATCCTGATGGTTTTGGCATAAAAATTAAGGTCCGTCGGTGGCTCGGCTGAAGCGCACGGACAGGAGTGAGCGTTCGGTCCGTTTGACTCGCTCTGCCCCACCTTCTCCTGCCTCTCTTCCAGCCGCTCGAACGTTATTCAAACGTTACGAAGAACTCCACAACAGTCGCCGCTTAAGTCACGCAACCAAGTGGGTAAGTCGTGCAAACGTGCAACTAACTAATCAGAGTCCGCCGTACCTCGCCAAAAACAAGCACACGCCGTTTCTTGGATAAAACAATAAAACTGCGCAGTTCAAATGATTTCACTCATTCTAACCCGCGGCTGACTGCCTGAAACTCGCAGGCTTTCAGTTGCTCTAATTCTCTCTCGTAACTCCAGCTCTGCTGCTCCCAGCTTCCAGAAAACCCAGACTCCGCCCACCCGGGGTTATGAAACTGGATTGCTTTGCGCCGTAATGGCTCCAGCTGGACGTTTGGATCCTGAAATTCCAACGTAGCGCGTCACGACTGCTTGAGCCAAAATGTCGACCAGGTGTGTCGGAGTTTATCTGTCAAAGTGACGGTTTGTTTCAGTGGCTCCTTTCAGTCGATTCCGTGTCGTGCCAGGAACCAGGACCCGTGCCAGGATTTTTATTTATTCATTTTAATAATCTATCGATGTATAAATGTAGATAGCGAGAGAGATTCTCCACCTTGATCAATTCTATAGCAATCACATAATCTAAATATGATTTTACAATACATTTAGTTTATACTGTATGTACTTTGCCTAAGAGCAATACATAGAAAAACCCCAAAGGTGCCTTTAGAATAACTTCCAGATCTATCAGTTCTGGAGGTTAATTGGACAACCACATATTCTTCCTCCCAGTACTGTATATATAACGTCTGCAATTTGGCTCTTCAAAGAAACGAATTAAAATTGAAATATACAGCTCAATTAAAATACAGGTCCCTATGCCCTAAGAGAAGTTTAGGTCTATTCTCAGTACTTTCAGCGGTATGTTAAGTGCTGTTAAATTTGTATGCATCCTCATCACTACATATTCAAACTATATGAAAGAGTCCAGTACGTACAGGAAATGTAAATATTCCCTAACAATGAGCTCAACAGGTGTTGATCCCTTCAGGCAATACAGGTTTGTGCAAACACAAGTCACTGGCGTTTCTGCAGAATTTCAGATAAAATGTCAATAAATCCTTTCCGCCTCGTTTGTTGTCAACAGTCATATAACATCGATGACATTATTTATATCACATGAATTTCACCACTGGCACCTGATTGTGCAATAAGTTTGTTTTGAATGATTAACTAACAATCTTTAACTACACACCGTTCATTCATGTTCAACAACAAACGTCAAATAATGTCAAATAAATGTATGTTAATTCATAACACACCATCTACACTTGCATAAACTTTTTGCATCAATGTTTCCTGCTACATTGCTACGGTAACCTTTATCATCCTGGACTACATACAATATTAAATTGTCAACAAATAACCGTAACTTTTTAACAATGATCTGTTATTGAAAGAAACACTGCCAGGGACAGCAAGAATTTGGCTGTCCCGCAAAAAATGAATTAACATCTAATTCAATCTCTTTGTAAGAATCATGGAACACAGAATAATTCATTAGGAAACGCCAAAAAAAAAAACTATGCCCGGGAAGTTGACAAAGTTGGCAATGGTAAAGCATTCCACAGAATTGCACTCTGGGCTCTTTCTGCACTTTTTGCATTAGTGCCTTTGGATTGCAGCATTGATTTCTGTAGCTGATGATTGGTGGGATACACTTGAGCTAATTGGATTTGGTGCGTTCCGTCCATTGAGGAATTCATTCAGTCAGTTCTCATTGTGAATTTACAGGCTTCATGAAAAAAAACCACAGTTGAATCATAGCCTCGTTGATCTGCTGTAGTAAAAGGCAGCTGACTCAGCTGCAGTGATTTTTAAAAATGAAACTACTAAATAACACACACACACACACATTGTCCACACCTCCACCGAGAAGCTATACTTCTAGCTATAATTCTCTCATTATTGATTTTGATTTAATGTCTAAGTCATTGTATTTTTTTCATGTAAAAAGTATAAATACGTCAGATAAAAACATTCAAATGACAACATGTTTGTTTTGTTGTTTCATGCATTATGAGTGAAGGGACAGTGGACCTTTGGGACCCTCGGGTTCATCTGATACCCTCTCTGTGGACACCTGGCAGCAGGTGACTGGCGTGCGCAGCAGAGGTCGGTTGTGACTTTGATCGACAGGGCATGACGTACTTTGGTGTTTTAAAAAGATCTGCATTCAGACAGCTGTTCTGACATCATGTATTCAGATCCAGGCTGGTTTCCGCTTCATCTATTTTTTCTGTTTAATCCGCTTTTCTAAAACAAAAAGATTGCCATGTTTAGGTGTACATCATATCTAATCACCTGAAATCTTAAGGCTGCTCGTCCCCACAGTTAATCTGCCTGTGTGTCTCTTTTGTTTTTCTGCTGCTGTATGTTCATTTCTCTTCTTATTTGATTCGATCAAGACTTTTATCGCGTGAATGATAAGCGACAGAGGACGATCAGCAGTTTGTGATGAAAGCCACATTGTGACATGCAAATACAATACAATACAAAGATGACCTATTCACAATACCTTGCTTAATTGTTCCTCTGACTCTGCAATTGGCAGTGAAAAATGCAAAGTCTATGAGGCAACGAGTCTTGTGTTCGACACAATTGAGACTAATTGTATTGCTGTATTAAGGAACACACAGGGATCACTAAATCCAATTATCTGTTAAAGCATTTAGTGTCAAATACAATTCAACAAGTGACGCGTCTTTGCCAATTATTCCTGGTGATGTTATTGAAGAGCAAAAATCAATAGTGGTTAACATTTTTCAATGTTTGCAACCATTGAAAGGTATTTGAATTGGAGGGTGAGAAAAGCAGCTCACTGACTCATATTTGGTTATAATGGAGCTGCATATCGGTCTTACCACTGAGGTGTTTTAATACACGCACAGAGACAACGTTAGCATGCATTAAATGTGACTGCATATTTGAAAAATACAAAGCTTTTACATTTCTTGTCTTCAGAAGGAACTGTTTCTTTAAATGTATTATTATGTGTACAGTGGGAATGTGAAGTCAATATTCCTCTCGGTGTGTTGATCTGTGGGAGGTTCAGATGAGAAAGGCTGAGGTGATGCAACTCTTAACAGCCAGACCTCAAATACACATGCAGGTTAACACTCTCTGTGGGGCTCTGAGACTCATAGTTGAAGCTTATACAGGTTTACTTTTTAATCTGTATAAAACAAATCTTTACCTGATAGCTTCCCCAACTGTCTCACAAGAATCACAATATTACCATAAGAATGTTGATATCTGAACCCGTCTAACAGGGAACGTTCTTAGAACATTGGCTATTGTTCTCTAAAGGTTCTCTCAACATCATCAAAAAAGGTCTTGTTGTAATGTTAGTAGAACGTTTTTCAATATTACATATCATATATGTTAAATATGTTATTCTGTTGGAATATGTTATTCTTTATAACCAAGTAATAACGTTAACACAACGTCTAAAAAACTGAATGTTGTAAACATTCCTAGAACATATCAAAATAGCATTTTTGTTACTTAAAAGAAACATCAGGGAAATTATTCTTAAAACTTGAAATTCTCAGTTAAGAACGTTGGCAATGACTTCATCTTTGACTTTATTGGGCTTCAGTACAGAAGAACTGGGCCAAGAGTTCTCATTACCCAAACACCTCTCCAAACAAGAATATTTGGCCAGTATGGCTAGAATGATGAGAAAGTGTGTGTGTTGGCCTCTATATTTGTACGTGTCTTTGCATACAGGGAGCTCAGATTAGTCTCCAGAGGCGGTGATGACCTCTTTTTGTATATCATGCTGTGAATGACAAGGCCTCTGTAATGTTTTGTCGCGCGGGGAGTGTTTCACACTGCAGAGTGCCCTGGGTGTGTGTTTCCCGCTGCACTCCGCCATCACTCAGAAAAACCATTACAATCTGATTGAACCATCACCAGACTCCAATGAGAGGGGATTGTGTGAAAATTCACACCTTCCTAATATGCTCAATCTCGGATGCCCTCAAGAACATCACTCAGGATAGTCCATTTAAAAGAGTTTTAGTCTAAGTCATGATTTTGATGGACCATTGCACACAATAGAAGGTGGAGAGACACAGCAAACTCATTATGGCCTCTGGCACATCTAATAACGACATCGCAGCGATTATTGGTAGGTAGAGTATCTTTAATTGCGTTGGAGACTTTGGCTTACGATCATTTGCGATGTAAATTCCGTAGCAGCACGACGGATGTGCCCAATCAGGCCTCATTTTCATCTAACCAAATGAACTCTGGGAGAAAGGTTGGCGCTCATCATCTCTTCTCCCCGCGCACCTTAAAGTGAATGTCTCACAACAGAAAGCATCCCGGACTCGGACAGAGTGCATGTGTCTGTGAAATCCTGGATACTGGAGCTACATATTTAAAACACAACCACAAAACATTTGCATGTACAGCACTAAACGGATATGCAGGGCCGACAACTACTAACCATTCTTAAAAAGAGATGATTATTTTCAAATGTTGCGTGATTGTAAGCCAAGATTAGGAGTGGCCAATCAAATCCATTAATTTTCTTTAATGACCTATACAAACCAACAACTCTGCATGAGCCAGTTGTCCATTTACTAAAATAACTTAATACAGTTATAAGGTACATATAGCTGTATAACTTAATACAGTTATACAGCTATAAGGATCAGACCTGTCACAGAATTCGGTTTAGCTTTTGGGCGGTGAGTGTGAATGAATAAAAGATGACAGATATAATAACTGGATGCATACTCTGATGGTGATGTTTTATTGAAGAATGTTTATACAGTCTGATTAGCCACCTCTGTGATGCACAATTGGAGCTACGCTATAAATAACCAGCCACTCCGGCGGATTTGTAAAATTGACATCATGGTGTACTTTAACCTCCATGTTTGTTTTCATTTATCTTTTGTGACCTAGAAAGACAAATTAATTAGACAAATTAATAATGACATCACCACTCCTTATGCTCTAAATCTCACGTCAGATTGACGCCTGTCATATGTGCTATCTGCTCGCACGTGATTAACGAAGGTAGCTCTTACACAAATAAATGTACAATACTCTCTGGATTTCTGAATACTCTCTCTTTTGGATTTCTATGGCACGTGAAATACGAAAGCGGTCTGTGTTAACAGGTCTGACGGAAAGAGGATTAGCAAAGACGTGCAATACAGTCAAAATACAGTCAATTAAAACACCCTTATATGAGTGCTGCCCCCTAGTGATCAATACAAAATGACATGTCGTACGCTTTTATTCCAAAATTCCTTCATATAATTTACTGGTGTCAGAAGTCAGAGGCTGAAAGCTCCGCAGAAAACAGATACTTTTATCTTAACTGGTAGCAGGTTAACTCAAAGATTGACCAATCAATATCTGATTTAATTATGTAGCGTGTGTAGAGCTTAGTTATCATAATATCATCAAATATCATTATGCAGGTGACCTTTATGCATGTTCAATAAATGCCAAGGTCAATGCATGACTTTAAACCGTTATGCA
>JAZGTJ010008390.1:0-21085 GCA_036877575.1 Botia almorhae
TTAGCTGTTTTACCAGTGTTTCTGTTGTATAATTATTTGATCTTTAGGCTAGTAATAAATTTTCCCCTTTGTTTAAAATGTGTAATTTTTACTTGGCTGCATATGAATGCACTGCGAACATTCCTATAAATACTCGGTCTCTGTAGTGAAATGCTGCTGAGATTCTCTGCATGAAGGAAGCCTATTTTGAGACAGTAGAGTACATGAAGCGTCATACACTGAATGTATCGCTGTAGCAGGCAGTTTTGTTTTGATTGTTTAATTCTGCATGCACTCAGACTACCACAATTGAACAATTGATCACATTATAAATGATTCTGTGCGGGGCTAACTCTGTATGTTCTGTATAGTTTTACCTATTTTAAAGAATATATTGTTTTATCTTTAAAGTTAAACTATCATTTTAACATTACACTGTAAATTGTTGAGAGAGTTGCTCATGTTTAACAGATATCTTACAGTAACCTGAGCTGCATTGTGGGATAATTATGCAAAATTAATAATTATGCAATCCAATCATTGTGAAGTTTTAGTGTGTTCTTTGGCTAAGACTTTGGATTTTAGTAACGTTAAATAAATTTTCTCCTGTTACCGAACACAACTAAATGTACTTTTTAACATGGCTTGACTGACCCTTATAAAATAAGAAGAAGGGTTAGAAGGGTGGGGTGGTTGTAATGCTGTTGCAGTGAGCTGAATGTCTTATGTCTGTTAATTAAATAGATAATAAATAGATAATAAAATATGAATAATAAAATATTGTGAAAGTAACCAGTAATACACTAAAATATGATCTTTTCTTGTTATAGTGCATGAAAACATTTAATACACACTGCAACACCATTAAACCTGATTTTTAACAATACAACAATTGTAGACAGGAGACTCGGAGGAGAATTAGCCTGATATCACTATAAGCTCTTATAAAGACTATGTAATTTTATGCACACTAATATGTATTACCTCAGACTGTCTTCTGTGTCTGGGGTAGCATACATTATACTGAAAGCTAATATCCTAATGGACAGCAGAATGCTGATCTCATTCACTTTTCAATAGACTTAACATCTACATTCTTATCTTAGTGATGCAACCCAATTTTGCTTGTTCTGTGGTCTTAATACAGATGAAAGATCAACATTAAAAGATTTGGGGGGAACCCATCACGTTGGGGTGCAATGAGAGTTTATCAAATCAGTCCTTTGTGTGTTGCTAGGTGTTATTGTGAAATGGATTTGCACAAAGTGAAATCTGTATAATTGAATCCAATCAGGACTTTTGAAAACCCTTACCTTGTAACAATGGAAAGAGTCATGTCATTGGTCCTTACTGAAATGACCGGAGAAATCATTTGGCTGGACATTGTGAAATCTGTTGTATTGTTCCACACAGTAAGAACAAGATTCAGCTGAATGGGATACAATGAATGAATGTGCTCTGAAGGGTAAACGCTCCACATTTATCATCTAACTGTGCAAAGATACAGTGATATATATAGCTGATCAGGTTGGTGCATCGCTCCCCAGCCACCAACTACACTAGTTTTTATGAAACAGGCTTTTTTAAGTAATGAAGCAGTGCATGGTAATTTGGTAATAAAGAGCATTCTGTTGTAGAAGAGCTTGACAAGAATAAAAAATAGAAAAAATTCAATAATGTTCTGCAGTGGTTCTAGACTATAGCCCAAAATTTGAGTCCCAGTGGTGTGAACATTATAGGCTCATTAGCGAGGCACTGATACTGTGAAGACTGCAGTGAATTCAGTCACTTGAAGGGTGAGATCTCGCCTTACATTCTAAACTTCAAAGAGCCATTAAAAGATCACCCTACCCTTTCATTTTCAGGACATTAAAACCTGCCTAAACTTTGATTAATTCAACTGTTTATCGATTGCGTGCTGTTCTTAATGTAGCCTTAGCTATCAAAGTTTTTGCATGTTAAAAAATATTAAGAAGTGTTGTACACAGTTGTTTTAGCCAACCACATACAAGCTACGAGAGGCTGTGCTATATGGTGAATATTGTCACAAACAGTGCCTGCTGCGTCATCGGCCATGACTATACACACTATATGACCTTGAGTGTCTTACTTCTTTTATATAACGTCCGATGCAAATTATGCAAAGGCCTATTTTGTGGGATACTTCAGGAAAAAGAAACACGTCACGGCCAGTCACTCCAAATCAAGAGTGATGACGGCAGAGCACCATGGCGACATGGGACTGATGCTTTTCTGAGCATTTGTATCTGTGCAATCAGAAGGCTAATGTCATCATTATTTAGATTGCAATTAATTAGATTATGATGAGTGTGAGAAGACAAGCTGTTTGGTTTGATTAGAATTCATTCCCCCGTGAAAGACAGACCCAACAGCCCTGTGGTCCGAGACAGTCTTCCAGTGTTACAAATATAGCTCTGCTTCTTGCCTCCTGCACTTCCTCCCATCACCTATAATCTCACATTACCATACTCATCATACAGAATCCTTAGTGCATCTACTTATTAAGAGTCAGTGGAGGGGTGTAACGTCTTGTTGATGTGGGGCAGTCAAGCTCCATTGTGCTGACCACTGATCATTACGCTCATTGCTTTAATAACGGACTGTCTCATTTCAAGGACAATGAAATGGCTTTAGAGAGTGATGTGTTTATCTGGTTTGGTTCTGCCTCATGTAAACAAGGATGCTGCCTTTTTCATAAGGTGGTTTGGGAGAGTAATCCCATAAGAGGGAACATAAAATTATCTGATTGTATATTCATTTCCATACAAAATGGTTTATGTCCCACAGTTTTATGTTCTCCCCTGTGTATTGTACACATTTCCCCTTTTATTACCTGTAGGAAACCGTTGTAAACAACAAATGGGATAGCAAAGGGCGAGAATAGTCTATACACTGCAGTTTTATCTGCTATTACTTGATATATTTAAATATATGCAAAAGTTACTCTGTAACTATACTGTGGATACTCTGTCCGACACAAGGAAGTTGTTAACTTTAAAAGGAAGCAACATTACAAGCAACATCCCTCTGCGCTCTCAGTTCATTCGTCTGTCTCTGAGCTCTTTTGTATCTCCATATCCTGTTCTTATTTTATACCCCATTTTCCTTCTTTTACTGTTTGGGCACCTGCAGAGAAACAGGACAGGATCGACTTCTTCTGTGTCTCTCTGTTGCTCGTGACGCTTAAAAGCCGTTAGCAGTTCTATGTTGTCTCTGTGATTGACAGCTTCCTTTGCTTAGGCACACAGATCTATAAAGCACAAGATCCAGACACAGAGCGACAGTGGCATTAAACATAGAGCTGGCCCTGTGGCGCCAACACAGCTCAATCAAAGCACAGGCACACACACATTCTAAATCACATCTGTCTGTCTGTCTGTCTGTCTGTCTTTCTGTCTCAACACCTATCAGTCTCTCTCACACATACTCATGCATGTCTATCAACGTATCCCTTTTTCTGCACTTGCTTCCTGCAGGCTTGAGTATTGGAGCCCTATTTACACGTACCCCTGGTGCATTCAGAGCGCAGCTCTTTAGCTGGTGAGTGGCAGCTAAGCTGGATCTCTCTGTAGAGCGAATCTGGTAATAAGGAGTCTCTTGGGTTCTCTCGTCTTTCACGGTTAAACCTATTATGGCACATCCGTGATATCACATAAACACTCATTAAGAGCAGAGAAGATGGGGCTGCAGGTTCGATTGCATAGACAGCAGCGAAATATATGCGGTCAGTACGGAGCACCGGCAATATTCTGATATATTCTGTTCATAGTGCTGGGAAATATTCTTGCGTACAGGGAGCTCTCATAAACTGCTGATATACTGTCTGTCTCTGCTAGACAAGACAGTGTGCCCTGACCATCAGTACCAGGCTGTTAGTTTTGCAAGACAAATGTTTAATTATCTGTAATACATTTGGCACATATTGTGGTTCAATCTGGACAAAACCGGCCACTGTCTGACCGATATGCTAAACCACCAATCATGCAAGCATTTTATCTGAGTGCATTCAGTGTTAATGCATATAGATTCTTATTTAAGGAAAGCAGTAAAAGTATGTGTAACCAACATTTTTAGACATTTTTAGTTTTAATACCAAATTGAAATACATTACACATATAAACATACATAAAAATGCAATGTTAATATATGTTTTATATGTGTAATGTTTATGTATGTTTTATATGTCAGCAACACTGATTTTGTTTTCCTGCCTTAAGCACTGATGCTTCCCCTTTGAATGCCCTTTTATTTTCACACTTTTGAACCCCTGCTGATTAATAGTTTGACAAATGCTTTCAGCTTTACATTTTTTTCACATTTGAAAGGCTACAACAGAAAGGCCAATCGGTGCAGAAGCCAACTCATACAAACACTCCAGAAATACCCAGATGGAGCTGTTCTGTTTATTTATTCATGAGAGAATCGATCCTTTTGACTCCAGAGAAAAATGTTGTAATCTTTCATTGGGAACTTGAGAAGAAAGCTTTTACAGGGGCAACCAGTCACTTAAGGGAGATTATTACGTGTTTGTCTGGGCATGTGTGTGTGTGTGTGTGTGTGCACCAGGGGAGGTCAAATTATCTCACAGAAATGGAGGGGGAAAACGGCAAGAGATGAAAAGTGGAGCATGTAGAGCTAATATGCAGAAATTTATACTTGAGTGTGGCAGAGAAGCAGTGACCTAGTTCTGATATAGAACTGAAGAATGTGTGTCTCTGTGTGTGTGTGTGTGTGTGTGTGTGTGTGTGTGTGTGCGCAGGTGTGGACGTGTGCAGGTGTGGATGTGTGCAGGTGTGGACGTGTGCAGCATTAGTATGCCTTTCGTGCATGTGTGTCCATGTATGCTTGTTCACAATCATCGTTTCTTTTATTTCCAAACCCATGACCATTAATATTAAGTTGGTCCTTTCCTGGGAACACTTTCTGCTAGATGTTGAAACATGGCTGTTGGGATTTCTTAACTGACACAGAAGTTTCAGTGAGATCAGGCACAGGTTCACTCAGCATTCCAGTTCGTCCCAAAGGTGTTTAGTGGGGTTCAGGTGAGGGCCACACAACTGTACTGCGACACACCAGAGTGTTGAGAACTATTTAAAGATATTCCATGGCTGTATGCTTGATTTGACGCACCTGTTTTTATGCAACAGGTGTGTGGTAGCTAAAACAGCCATTCAAACGGTATTTAAATTTATTTATATTTTTTATACTTATTTATATTATTTTCAAAGTTATTCACTTTTTAAAATTCTGTAACATTTTTAAAATGTTCCACTAACTACTTAAGACTGATTTTTTTGATAAATCATATATAACATCATAAAAAGTTACAGTACAGAAAAGAAAAGAACAGTACAGACAATTATTCAGCATCATCAAATAGAATTGCACAAACGCCTATAGAGGTCATGCTTTTTCTTGTAACATTATTCAATACAACATATATTGTAGCATCTAATAATTCTACAACAATAAAAATAATCTATAATACAGTGTAAATATTCTTTATACTACTGTGATAAGCAGGAGATTTTTTATGTTTTGAGTGAAATTACCCACAATTCTGTAGTGTTCTGTGGCCCAGATAGAGCCATTTACAACCTTCATAAATAAAGAGAAAAATAAAGAGAGACCAGTTTGTTAATGTGTTTTGTAAAAGAAAGCTTAATACAATCGATCACACCTTGGAAACCAGACGCATGGCGTGCATGTTTAAAGGAATGTTAAAGTAAAGTGTTCTGGTAAACTGGGTCTCTCATTATACTGATGGTTAGATTGAGTGAATTATCCATGAGTGAAGCTTAAGAGTTCCTGGCTAATGGTCGTGCTTGTCTTTAGTCTGTCAGTGACAGTGATCTGTATGTGATCTGTATTCTGGTGGTTGAGTTCCAGTGACTCTCTCTTATCACACAGTGAACAGAATGTGTGTCTGCTAATGAGATCACATTGCTAAGCACAGATTAGTTCTGAAACACACTGTTCTTCCTGCTGTGTGTGCTTTACATCCATTGTTATTATACAGATGCAAGATCTATCATCGAAAAGTCTTTTCGATGGTGCAAGGCCACTAAAGCAGGGGCGTAGCTATGGTGGGTTAGATTTAAAATATTTAAATATGTATTTGCTTTTATTTAAATGAGTGCAGGAAAACTGTACAGTTGTTTTAGTAGTGATTTTTACATTTTCACTGCTTCATTTAAGTTGTCTTCTGTTTTGTTGTAGTACTGGGTAGTTACATATATTATGTTTTAGGCCAGGATCATGGACAATTACATTGCAAGGATTTGGCCCAAAAAATGTACACTGAATGGTTTTCTTGGTATTCCTGATTTTTAGCATCCCTCTTTTGTGAGCATACATACTCAAGCTCAGTGCGCATACTTGTGACTGTGGAGTTATCACAGGTTTGGCAAATGTTTGGCAAATACTTTGCATTTCAGTGATGCGTACATTTAAAATAAATACAAAGCTGTTATGTCCTTTGCTCTGCACTGTATACTTACATATGGTTTAACAGTTTATTCCGTCTGTGAGGATGAGAAAGTGCCCACCTATATCAAGATCTTCTCAGTGTACTCCACACAAAATGACACATCTAAACTGCTAAATATTTGATGTCCTCTGCCTGTACACAACAGATTGATATAAACAAGAATGATTACACAGATCGTCTGTCAGTCTGGTCAATAGCCAACTGAGCCAGTTGTCGCAATTTATTTTTATTTGGATGGTCTATTCAAGCTACGGCCTCTGGTAATGCAGCATGTCGACCATACAAGCCAACTGTGTGGCAATTATTGTAATAGAATTATTGGTTATTATACACTACTGGCACATTGTTGTGCATCGTGTGTGTCATTGCATGTGCTGTACACAAGCATGTGATCTCATTAGCATTTTTAGTCCTGGTTCTAGAGGTGTAATTTCAACAATAAACATATATTTTTGGACAGAATAAAAAAAACAATACAAAGCCCGTGGCTCTAAAAAGTGTGATTCAAGATAAATGTTAGAATTTCAAGATATTACGGATATTATTACATCCTCTAAAATATTACAGAAATTGGGTAGAAATCTCACGAATCGACTAGCCAGACTACAGGAAGCAATCTCTGAATGACTAAACTCAACACGAAATCATTATGTAAATGGTCCCTGTTGTACATTAAGTAACCTAGTTAAGAGTGTAGCCTAGCAACGCAGAGACAGTTTGTGCGTGTACATGTGTATGAACATGTGTTTGCACGTGCAGAGAAACATGGTTCACTGGACTTCCGAGTGGTTTTGATGAACGGAGTTTGAATACCATAGGATAGTACAGTTTCACCCCCCTTCAGAGAGGGAACGTGGGCCAGCGTCCTTGCATCGGCACTACTGAATGATTGTTTGTTCAGTAAAGCAGTCAGTAAAAAGAGCAGAAGGCTGTTTAAATCCCTCTCAACCCTCGGTCCCACTCACATGGCTAGTACATTGCACAGGCCCGTAATATGAATAACGAGCATAGCATCCATTAACACAGGAGCACCTGGGCTCATTGTACTCTCTAAGCTGGATAACAGTGAGTGTGTGAGATAGAAAGAGAAAAAATGGCAGAGAGGAAGAAAGAGGTTCTGTGTGTGTATGAATATTTAACACGTCTGCACCAAAGCACAAAGCCTAGAACAGGCACAAAGATCAAAGGAAGCAAAACATGCTGGTCACATGGTTGTGAGCTCATCACATGATCTACACACTCAAAAAACACACTCTGGTTGAGTATTCCCTGAAGTGATAGCATTTTATTTATTTGTACAACAGACGGTGAATAAGTGAAACAGCAGACATTGTTTCACAATGATCATGTCAAATGTTAATATGTTACATTGTTGTCAGATGTTTGTCTGACACGTTTACTAATCGCATCGTATTTAAATTGAGTTAGTGGCATCTAGACAGAAATTTTAATACAGGTTACTTTGTTGTTTTATTTTTTGTGTAAAATGTCTTTTTCTCTCACTTTCACTTTTTATCTAATGAATCAAGAAAGGTGTGTTAAAATCATGGCAGATTTCCTATTTGGGTCATTGGTCACACTGCAAATTTTAAGTCAAACATTGCATTGCATTGTGGGATACAGCAATCCACTCAGCATTCCACTCTGTTGTGTTTTGCTTATTTTGGCATATGTTGTTGGTGATCTGGGTATTCTATATTCTATGCATACATAACATTTACATAATGCACCATATACATACTATATCTGGTATAATGGGAGCTGTTTGGCAGCATGCTGTTTCATACATACTCCATCTCTCCTATTCCCAACGCATACCCCCCTTGTCTTTTCACTGTATTCTTCCTCCATTTTCCCTCCGCCTAGTTTTTGACCTTCCATTTTGTCCTTCAGTGTCTCTGCATTATCCATTTTTCTTCAGCAGCCTCGTCTCTGTTCTCTGCCTCCCTGGGTGAAGGGCCGGAGGGGGGCTGGGTGTGTTCGCTCACCCTTTTACCCTCTTTTCCCTTTTCTCTCTTTTTTTTAAAGAATGAATATGCTAGGTGTAGTAGATACAGTATATTATACAGTAAGGAACAGAGTTAGTCATGAGAAATGGATGAAGTGGTAGAAACCTCAGAGCAGCAGTAAAGTTTGCTTTGTAGTGCAGAGCCGGCACTTTTTTCTGTCAGCTTTCTGTCTCACTTTGATTGTCTGCCTGGAGAGCGATTGATAAATTGCTCTATCATCTCTTATATTGGGCTTTGGGCTGTCAATGGCTAGAGGCATTGAAAGAAAGACAGGGAGAGAGAACGGCTGAAAAAGATGGATCAGTTATTTGAAATTAAAGTATAATATATATATAATAGGTTATATAATATAATAATAGGTTATCCACAGCCCACAAAATGAGGCCATTCTAGGGCTGCTACCTGCTAAACAAAAACAGTAGCTAAATGCATTATAAAAGTGATACATATAATTTGTGCGCTACAATACCAGTTTTCTGAAGCCATTCAGTGCATAACACAGAACAGAAATGATGCTACAGGCAGGATAGGTCACATGATGCAACTGTCACACATTTTGTCATATCTCTTTTAGCCTTCAGTTTGATTGTTCACAATCCTGCCTTCTTTGGGGTGCCTTTCTTCCTGAGATGCACAGACTCTCAAAGATCCTTCTCAAGAACATCCAGCCTCACCTGCAGAGAGCAGAGAAAAAGAATAAAGTGTGTAAAAGGAGAGAGAGTGAGAGCCAGACTGGCCTCAGGGTGTGAATTCTAATTTATCTGCTTCTGTCCATGCTGGAGGTGAAGGCCACAGCAGACCAGGGAAGGGATGAGGCAAGAGCTTATCTCTTTGAGAGAGAGGGACTTAGAGAGAAATCATATCAAAACCCTTCACCTGTGTGGAGTATATGCGTGTAATGGTCTTTCTGTCCACACACGCAAACACAGTATACAAGTACATCTGAGTTTTTGTGTGCGCTCTGCAGGCATTGTATTTGTTAAGTAGAATTTGTTCATTTTGGGAAATGAAGGCAGAAAAGTGCCTCCAACCTAAATGACACTTATCTATAACACTAAATCTTGTAAATAGCTACCTGCACTTAAAATCACTCACTAATACCATTCTGCCCTGGGAATGACTACTACTGGAAAGCAGAAATTTGTTATTGGCTTTCTCCTTACTATCTTTGCAATCGGTTCTTTGCATTTTTCATTAGCTTTCTCTTTAAAAGCACTTGCTAGCTTCCTATGTATCTTCCACATGCTAAAATAGGATTAAAAAGGCTTGTTCCTCAGTAAAATCTCATTCAAAATGCATGCAATACCTTGCATTTCTCATGCAGCTGTAAAAAGAAGGCAATACGCAGACATTTTTGACGGAGTGAGCCATTAAATGCAACCATGCATTTTTACCCAAGGGCTGAAGTAACATTTCCCTGCAACCTATCACAGATGACCATTAATGCCTTTGGGAAATAATATGACATAACAGAGGGAATTAACTCTTGCTTTCCATTTATATAACACATACACCATAAAATAAACTAAAAAAACTAAAATCCAACCCTTCATCCATAAATGTATTAAAGCAGCTCGCTATGTGTATAAAAACATTTTAATGCAAAAATGTTTCCAGTCCACTATGCATAGATGAAATGTTGTGAGATGATTACTGCAGATTTTTGCTTCTGTTTAAAACAAAACTCCAGGGCGAAAAGGACAATTATAAAACCTAATGCCTAACCTGGGTCAACAAATCTTCCCCTACTGTTTAATAGTTCAAAACTAAATTGCTCCATTTTCTCCTATCAGCTCTGCAATGTTCTCACCACCGTAATGACAACCTCCCGGTCCAATTACAGAACATTTACAAAGCCCTCTATCTGTTGAACAATTCTAAATATTTAACGAGAGAGATCTCTACATGCTCAGGGCAGAATGAGCCCATCTTTTGGACTCGTGTGTAAGGTTATGTGAGAATAAGATAACATTTTGTAATAGCCTGGAATGCATCTGTTTCTTTGTATCACCCAACTCAATTTAACCACAGTCAAAGCTGGAAAAGACACAATGTACAGGGCCATTATGAGCTGTGCGGAAGTCTCACATCACTAGCATTGTTTCTGCAGTGAAAGAGTTTAATTTAAATAACAGTCGCCAGCATAGACAACAGAGCTTGGAACATTTATAATTAAGACATCCACCAATGTGCTATTGCCTGATATTATTGTCATTTTCTCATGACTGTTGACCAGTAAACTGTATTTTGGCTTTGTAGTTTTACTCTAAGGTTGGCCAATGCCCAAGTCATACAACTGAAACAGTCCTTCATTTTGGCACAACAGCCCTTTCTGATTTGACCTATACGACGATGCTGTAACCTTGAGCCAATGAAAAGGAAAAAGACAGAGGAAACAAACACAGACTGTAAAGTATTCATGTCAGTTTAGTTTTATGATTTACTCTCTGTGGTCTGTCACTTTATGTTCTACTTAGAATGTGTTTTTATGTCCTATAGGTAGTTCTTGGCCAGAATAAACTTCAAAATGACTACTGGCCAGTTAGCATTCAGGATGAAATCTGTTTTATAATAGATCTTAACTTTTTAGATTTTAACCATTTTAAAGTACAGTATTGACACCTGTCTCATTCCTAATTCAAGTATGGTTAGTTATAGTACACCAGTCTGTAGGGAGAAGATCTAGTACATTTTTAATGGGCTTGTGGTCGCCCCATATGATTTAAACATGTTTGTGTGTTGGCAAGACTGTACCAAAAGGCTTCGAGTATACGGGGCAGACGTAAAGAGTGACATAAAGACACGGCTAGAGAGACAAATCAAGAAACACATACTGACATTTAAGCAGCTGGTGATAAAACACACAGACAGTCCCATAAACTGGAGTGAAATAAGTAGGTCAGAAGCAAGATCTAGAGAGAGAGAGAGGAAGAAACAGAGAGTGAGCTGGTAAAGACTGGTAGAATGGAAATTATGGGATGGGTTTCATGCCCTTCTTTGTTTCCAGTAATCTGCATTTTCATGTCAGGCTCAAGGAGGCAAATGGAGGCCAACTGGCACCTGAAGTGATAGGAGTGACACTGATTGACAGCTGGTTCTACTAAATTACAAGAAAACCCAGACTCGGTGTTATTCATGCTGTGAGCTGTGACAGCACCATGCAACCTGTTATACTTTTAAAAGCCAGTTCTGGTCTCTTTTCTTCTCTCCTCTCTCTCTCTCTCTCTCACACACACACACACACACACACACACATCACATGTGTAATTCTTTAATAAGGATATTTTTAATCCTTCAGAATATTTTGAATTTTTTTTGTATTTTGTCTGTTACATTTTCATGAATATCTCTATTTTCCGCTTGCTCACCACCCAGACTTTTTAACTTCCCTTTTAAACCAAACTGTTTGTTAATCCCAAGGACATTCTGCTTTGCTCTTTTTTTCTAAGAACTTTTGATTGATGTTGATTTTTCTGTTGGGGTATACAAGTACAGACATACAACTCTGTATTTACCAAGTAGGAAAAAACACTGTCCTGATATTTTGAGCAACATTATAAGATCATGACATAAAGGATCAAACTAGCTGTGCGAATTTAGATCATTAAAAGTAACAGACTAATTCCATCTAATGATTACCTCAACATCTGTCAGCTATAGCACCACCTGCTTGAAAAACTGAAAGCAACCAGCTGACAAGCAAAAGGATTTTTTTTCTCTCTGTTTTATCATTGAAATCACAGAATGGGCATAAATTGAATTGCGAAACAATAAGCAGATTTATCAGCTAGGAACATAAACTAGATTATAGGCTGAAACAGCAGAGAAATGCCTGCTCTGCCAAATGAACAGATTTTGAGAGATAGTAACACAATGACTCACTCCAGCACAGCATTGAGAGAGAATAAAATGATAAATGGATAGTCATTTTTACACAGTGTTTGCCCACCCTCAGTCATCTGTGTTCAGGGTCAATGGCGGCGCTACTACGCCAGATGGATAAGAGCATGCTTGCCCTGCGCCGTCAGTTATCTGAGTTGTAGTTGTCAAATTATTAGAAAACACACCAGCATTTTCCTGAAAATGAAAAACAACATAGTTTGGTATAAATTAAACAATTTTGGGTTCTTCAGTATACAAAGATTTGTTCAGTTGTCCCATCAACACTTTGTCTTTCTTTGTCTCTCTCTCCATAGTTGACTCCGGCGCAGCCCTGTCGCGGCCACAGCGCCCCCTTTCGGCCCGGGCGGCCCACCACGCCCCGGCCATGAAGGGCTACCAGGTGAGTCGTAGTCTGTCGCAACACTCCTCCGGGCCTTGCTACTGCATGCCTGAGGATCGCGATGCTTCACGGGACTACATGCACCATCCTGACCACTACAAGGGGCACAACGATCACCCCTACTACCCACCTGGTGCGCCCCCCGAACCCCTGGCCATGGTTCCATCTGGCGGAGGCACCTTTCCCCGCTCACACCCCAGTCAACTGCAACCCTATGACTCCACGTGTGAGGAGTGCCTATCCTCAGCAGGACATGGCCACACCCACGGGGGCAAGATGCATCGCATCCCACCCAACCTTCTGGACCAGTTTGAGAAACAGCTGCCCTTCCACCCCGATGGCTTCCACACCCTGCAGTATCAACGCGCAGCCAGTGGGGAGCAGCGCAGCGAAAGTCCAAGTCGCATACGGCACCTGGTAAACTCAGTTCAGCGTCTCTTTGCCAAGTCACATTCACTGGAGACGCCTTCTAAGCGAGAGTTCAATGGCACCCGTGGGGGAGAATATCGGGAAAGGGGGCACCGCAGCGGTGGGGAGGAAAGCGGAGGTCACCATTATTCTGGAACGCACCAGTCTCGCTCTGCACGTCGCAATAAGAGCCGCGAGCGCAGCAAAAGTGGAGACTCGCGTCATGAGTCTCGAAGCTCACGTCACCGCGGCAAAATGGCCGGATGGTGGAGCTCTGACGACAACCTGGACAGCGACAGCAGCTTTCTGGTGGCCGCAGGCAGGGGGGGTCGGGGGTATCCCACTGGACATGAGACTCTGGATGCCGCCATACAAGAGCTTACCTTAAGAAAATCTAAAGTTCCCCCTCCAGGAGAGTGCATGGCTTGCACCAACATAGCCATGGCAGGAGACAGCGGACACTCTCTGAAAAGAAGCACATGGTCAGCCATGACGGTCAATCAGGCTAGAGAGGTCTACCCATCTTCCCGTGGAGTCGTCAGCGGAGTGGGAGTTGCGGGAGGGGGATACGATAAAGCATTGGTACCTCTGGACCCCAAAATAAAGGAACGATCACACCACTATCTGCAGGCAAGTGTGTATTTATATGTGGATCAGGTTTTGCCAGCTTTGTGGAGACCAGATGCCAGATCCCCACAAGGTTAGTAAAACTGGTGGAGGTGGCTAAACATACTAAATAATGTTGTCATTAAAATGCAGAAAGTTTTGGTGACGCTTAGGTTTAAAGATAGAGGATAAAAACTAAATTTGCTCACAAAAATAAACAGAAGACAATGGAAAATTCTCACCATGATAGAGAAGTAAGTGTCTGTGTGTGTATTTGTGTGTGAGAGAGAAAAACACACGCTTTTACAATATGTGAACCCATTATCAAGTGCAATGACCCCAACATGGCTACCACTGAGATTTCAATACTTATGTGGAGTCTCTGTTCTCAGTTACAATCAATCTGCGCCCCTTATTGACTTGCAGATTCATTTCATTGTCAGAAGAATTAATCTGTTTGCAGATATGGAGATATGCGCTAAATGACAATTTCTCTGTGTGAGAGAAAAAATAACTTGATGATTATGTTTGTTATCAACTGCTTGCTGTGAAGAATGGAAGGCTGGTGCCATTTTCAGCCTCTGTTAACTGTGTGAAAAGGTGGAAAAATGCATGAAGGAATATAGGAAATTAACCCATGACCTTCACAGAACACAGTGGACACACACAAACACAGTCATTGATGTCAACAGTGAGTTGTTTGCTTTGTTTCTCCCACTCGTATGCACAATTACACACACGTTTCTGACTTCATGCTGCCTTATACATAAAACAGAATATTACATTTAACTAAACTAAGATCTTTTTTCAGTATTTTTTACTTAGAGGAAACGATGTGTGGCGTACATAATATTAATATATTGATATGCTAATCGCTCTGTACATGCGTATCATAGCACTGCGTAACATAGCAGAACGTTAAAAATGTTAGCTGGAGACATGAATTCCAATATGTCTTCAGCAATGTGATTTGCTATAAACAAAACATCAGAAGCCACATACATGACGACACATACACAGGCTGAAACTGGAAGTCCTGTCCAGAGCTGAATGGCCGCTGCTTCCCTAATGAATGAGCAGCACATAACTGGACTCGATTATTGTCTTTGCATCTTCTTTCTGCTCACACATACACGTTCAGGCTGCCAGACTCGCCTGCTGAGGACATTCATGGGTGATCTGCCACCGATACATATTTGTGGACACGCACAAACAGGGCACTTTATCTGATCTGACAACAGGTTAAATGAGGATCGTTTTCCGGCCATGTCCTGCTGAGTGCACTCACACTTTCTACCAAGTGTCAGTTTATGGTTATGTTTCTAAGGTAACTCCAGCTCCAGGAGGTTGCGCTACTTCCCAGGTATAACAGTGTGCTACAGTTAAGCCACACTTGTAAAACAAAGGCTGCAGATTCACAGTGGCTCTGTGTGCATCCTGTTGTGTTTTGCAACAAAGAAATGTCACTTATTTTAACCCTGAGAGTGAAAACACAGTGGTGTCGGTGAGGAAATGCCTCGGAGAGGCTATTTTATAAATAAAAATACACATATGAAGGGTGAGAAGCATCTCTGGGGCCTAAAAAGGATCCTGTTGTCATGTCAGGGGAGGTAAATGTCAGGCTGTGTAGGGTGAAGTGGTATCTTAAATGGCTTGTGGCCTAGTGGTTATCATTTTTGTAGCCAACACAGAGTGCATCATGCCTGGATCTTACACACCTTGTGCATGCAAGAAGGAAGACCAATGGCACCTGTCTCAGTAATTCTTTCTTTTTAAACAGTAAAAATGAAGTATAAGCAGTGCGCTTTTGAAGAGAAAACATGCAACCCTGTTTAAAGGGCCTTTGAAATGTTGTCATAAGGTTTGCCTATGTACTACTGTACTACTAAGATTCTTTGTGTTGCATTGATCTCTGTGGGTTTATACGTTTTCATTATTACTAAAAAATGTTTTATAAAAAATATTTAACAAATATATATATCGTTATATTTTTGTAACTTGTCTGTATTATTATACTGTAAATTAGTTTGACAGTAGTTTTTTATTTGAATAAGAACAAGAAAATATTTATTACAGTTACAAATAATTATCGTTTTCATACCCTGCACCCTTCATCCTCTGAAGCTCACACTGTCAAGGGAGAATCTGCAAGCTTCTGAAAAACAGCTGCAAAAAATCAGCATCAGGTGCAACACCATCTTCTGTTCCTCAGGCTCCTGAATGAGACACAAGTCCCTGTTGTTTGATGGACATTACTAACTGTGCTGTCTTCTGCATTCTCCTCTATTGTTTCCCAGGGCGACACAGGCTCGCAGGGAGGTCTCATCATAACACTAATTTAACTTCCTGTAATATTAGCACTTGCTAGCTCCAATTACACAGAACATCAGCTTCATACGCATGCATTTGGTCTGTCAACACTTTTGTTTTGCTAATTTGTCACAGCTAGACAACCAGTCAACTTGAATTCTCCTCCCACACAAACATATCTGTTCTGTGACCAGTTATTTTAAACATACGTTATTATAGCCAGCCGTGTTGTGGAATTGATAATTAAAAGTACACATGATACATCGGCTGGAATTTTTCAGTGACTGTAGCTCAGCTGTTTCGAAGCTTTTCAGTAACAAGCTACTTTTGTGATGAGTACCGGTGTGTAGCATGACAATCAATCACTATATTGCTGTTATTCCGTCACGTTTTATTGCAAGCAGTGTTACAGCTGAGTGAGCTCAAGTGATATTTAAATGTGCTTTGCTAAATTACCATTTCTTGCTCTATCATATGCAGCACTGGATAGTCTACATCATTTAAGTTAATATGTTCATTTTGATAGTTCCTATAAATGAATCACTTTAAATTAACAATTTGTTTCAGTCATTGCACAGAAATATTTGACTGTTTTGTTTTGCTAAAAGCTAATGTGTTTTTTGACTTCTATAATTATACTTTTATACTTTTATAGTTTGTATGTTTTATTGTTTTAGTAAATGCAATTTATAGTGCGTTTTAGTTTTTATTTTAGATTTATTTTTAATTATTTTAGATTATATTTTTTAAATTAGTGGTTGCCACCTTGCCGACCGAGATGTTCCATCGATTTTTTTTGTTAAAAATAATAAATTGTCATCTGACAGTCATGTATATTAAAATATATATTGTCCTATAAAAGGATAGCATGACTGTAATTTGACTGCCTAAAATTGTGAGTAGCTTGTAGCTTGGGAAGCTACAGTTT
Organism: Botia almorhae; assembly: GCA_036877575.1. Taxonomy (NCBI): domain Eukaryota; kingdom Metazoa; phylum Chordata; class Actinopteri; order Cypriniformes; family Botiidae; genus Botia; species Botia almorhae. The sequence continues at coordinate 17,034 of JAZGTJ010008390.1, forward strand.
CAAACTCACTTTCATAACACTGATGGCCAGATGACCAGTCAGCCAATATATATACCACACAATTCTTTCTCAGCTCACATGAGAAGGTTGACTAACGTTCTCTAAAAGTTCTCTCAAAGTAATTTAAAGGTTCTTGCAGTAACATTAGTAGGACTTTTTTAATGTTACATTATTCATAAGTAGTTGAAGTAGTGGAATGTTTTCAAAACGTTACAGAATTAAAAAAATATTGAATAGCGTTCTTATATCCAAGCAATAACATTAATACAACATCTAAAGCATTTGACATTTTGATTGTTTCTAGAACTTAACAGCTTAAAATTGTTAGCTGGATTGTTCCTCCTAAAGTGCAACCAGTCTTGAGGAATATGTGTGAGGTCTAACAACGATAGCTGAACACAGAGCAGCTGACTCAGCTAGCCTGAGCTCCTGAGAATAAAAAACAGCTTGTTTCCAGCTTGTTCAGGGACTCATAGCGGGAGAGCAGTTTTTTTAACTGATCCGATCTGAAGGCAGGAGGCTAAACGAGATGAATCCTTTGTTACAAGTCAACTGATCTTTGTTGCAATTAGCAGGGGAGCAAAGCAAGCAAGCAGGAAGTGAAATACACAGGCTATAAGGAAAAAGATGAAGAAAATAACAGGTTGTGTGGGATAACTATGTGTGTGTGATTGTGCGTGGGGCATTTGTTTTTTGTGAGTACCTTTAGCTCAGTTGGTAGAGCATGGCATTAGCAGTGCACAGGGTCATAGGCTCTGTTCCCAGGAAACAAAGAACTGTAAATTTTACAGGAACAGTTCATTCTGATATTAATGTTGTCACATTTTTTATTTACCCTTTTTTTATTTACTCTTTACAGGAACTTGGAACTAGATTTTTGTTTGTGATATGTTTAAATAGCCTCCAAACGTAATTTAATCATGGAAAAGAAGCGTAGAAACACAGACATTTTTAATGAATAGATGCTTCAGTTCTCCAAAAATAGCCAGTTAACCTCCAGATTTGAAAGTATGTTTGTGGATACGTGTGTGTCGGTGTGTGCATGAGTGTGTATGTGTGTATTGTAAAATGGATGCCAGGGGCGAAGCCCAAAGAAACAGAGATGGATAGAGAGATCAAGACGCATTATCCTTTGAAAGAAATGACCTTTAAATACCCACTGAGTGGTCATTTGATAGATAAGGCATGGTTTATCTTCTGTGTGTGTGTGTGTGTGTGTGTGTGTGCCCGCACATCATTTCCCCTTGATAATTTGGTGCCACCATCATATTTTCAAAGCCCGTCTAGTTCACCCCTGAATTTGGAGCCTATTAAGGGCCATGCGGTTGTGACTCAAAATCATTTTCAGGCTATTACCTTCGATCTCACGCACGCCAATCAACTTTAGACATTTAATTAGGAAATTCAGTATTCTTACCTTTCACCATGAGAGCTGAATGTTAAGCAAACAATGAAAGCCGCAGAAAATGTCATAAAACAGTGACGATACAGCAAGTTTAAGAACAGGTATTCTGCTGTCAATCGTGGACAATACTGGCTCCTCTCCTGTCACACTTTGTTGTAGATTAAAAGAATCATTGGTTCGGTTATTAAATGTCTAGCAGCCCTATATTAGCCGCACAGTCCACAATGGCTTGTAAGACACCGTTTATTATTATACGTGTACAAAATATGTGACAGAAAGCCAATACGATAAGAGAAATATAGGAATACTACACAGCGATGCTATCAGAAAAGGACATGGCTCTGGAGAGCAAAGTTCATGAAAATAAGTAATTTTGCCTCTCTCCTCCATAACCTGCTATCTCCACACATCTGTGCTCGGTTCATGCCCCAGCCCAGGGGCCGCTCTTGAGAATGATGACTGGTCTAAATGTGCAGCTGGTGCCTTTCATCCCGTCAGCCAATCAAATTTCATTTTTCTCAGCTGCCCTCAATTCAACCCTGCATTTCCCCTGGTCACCCCACCTGCCAATAAGCCTCAGCTCTAATAAGGCAGTTTTTTTGACGTACATAAATCTTTATTATCTTTATTTAACATATTTGGACATTTATGCCATGCTTATAAATGTATGAATATCTGAGTATCTAACCAAAGTGACATTTATTTTAAAGATAACACAAGCACACTTTTTTTTACCATTTCTGTACAATGTTTTGCTTGAAAAGCAGCTTTGAAAAGTAATTTTATAAGCAAAAAAAGCAGCTTTGAAATGATATGTGTTGTGATAAGCGCTATATAAATCATTTTGAATTGAAATATTTGAATTGAAAAATGGCTGCTTGAAAATTCTTTAAAATTCATCTTTTGTGTTTCTGTCTTTTTGAAGTGTCTAAACTGTATGTGAACAGAAACGCTTCAGCCCTCTTAAGTTTTTTTTTACAGCGGCGGCCAGGCTGACAGTGCAGTTATACTGTCCGCTTCTTTTGCAGGTTCCATCAGATGACTGGTGTGGTGGTGGTCCGTCCGACAGTGCTGGGGAGATCCCCTGCAGACGTATGCGGAGCGGCAGCTACATCAAGGCCATGGGGGATGATGATAGCGGCGACTCAGACACCAGCCCCAAAACCTCACCGAAATCAGCCCTCATCGCCCAGAGAGAAGCCTTCCGTCGTGCCATCAGCATGGACCAGCGCTCCTCTACCACATCCAAGTCAGTGGCCACATTTTTACAATAAATGTTTTTGTATGAGTTCATACATTTCATTTGTTTGAAATCCTGTATGGTGAACCTTTAACGTGTGTGCTTTTGTTGACTGAGATAAAGCCAAGATGTTCTCATACTCCCTGGAGGTTTAATAGAGCGCTTCTCTCCGCAGGTATTCCTGTAAACAGTGCACAGATGGCTACCCAAACAGCCGCACTACTCCCAAAGTCCACGCCCGCACTCGCAGCTATACTCGCTCACTGACCAGCTCTCAGGTATAACAGTTCCTGATGCATAATTGTGTTCCTATAGCTTATGTGGTACAGCATGGCCCTAGCAACACCAATGTCTAGGTTTGAGTCCCAGGGAACACACAACTTATATGTGAAACCTGAATGCACATGTAAGTCCCTTTGGATAGCACTGAACTCTTGCTGATGTCGCCTGTTTTATCATCTGCGCACTGTATAATTTGGGGCACAATTCATGCAGAGAGGACAAACAGTGTGGGACAATTTTTAAGTAAAATCCTAACTCTATAAAAGCATGTACAATAAGAATACAATAAGCAAGCATTACACATAACATTGTTGCATATTAAAATGGTACCGTAACTTACATTTGACTTCTAATTGCCAACACTGTAGATGTACTGTAAACGTACTGTAAACCGCTATGGATAACAGCTGTGTGTCTGTGTTTAGCTGGGAGATACTTTGAACCTGTTTGGAGAGATGGAGTCACAGGCTGTCGAGGCACTAGATCTACCCGGATGCTTTCGAACCCGCAGTCACAGCTACGTACGGGCCATCCAAGCCGGCTGCTCCCAGGACGATGACTGCCTCTCTGTCTTCTCCATGTCTGGCCCACAGGGCAGTGTGAAGGGTGAATCAGGTGAGTCATCAGCATGTGTATATACCTTATTCTCCATGCTGTCATAAGAAATTAGAGTAATGGCTTAATGAGTTATAGGATCAGTCTCATAGGAATTCTGAATCCTCGCTTCAGCCAAGGGATTTAAATTCAGTGTTTTTAAGACTGTCAACGAACGTTACTTTTTGAACACTATAAAATGCTCAAATTCCCATAAGGCCGTTCTGTCTCAACACAGTGGCCATGATTTAAATCATTCTCTCTCTCTCTCTCTCTGTCTCTCTCCCTCTCTTTCTGTCTCTCTCTCTCTTTCTGTGTATCACGTGAATGGCTTTTCTGTCTTTCTCCATTGTCTCTTATTCTCTCGTTTATTGTAAAGAATCTCACAGGAAATTTAGTAAAGCCCTTGTGAAGTGTCAAAATCATCCATCTGTAGTTTCCCAAGGCAACACTCATGACATCCTGGAGAGGGATGAGGAGACGAGAGGAGACGAGAAGAGAGATGGAAGGAGAGCTTAGACTTGCTTTTTT
>JAZGTJ010008391.1:0-21084 GCA_036877575.1 Botia almorhae
CCACCCACACGCACCTCACCGCACCACTTGTAAATAAACACGCCCTCCGGGGATCCCTTTTCACAGCTTACTGTGTCGTGTGATTCTTCACCCGTGACAATATATATATATATATATAATATTTATTAAAATATAGGGTTTTATTAAGTAATATAAAATTGAGCAAATCACTCGCCCATTATTAGTATATTAATCAACGTATATCTGGCGTGAAGTTACACATGCAATAATGCACAGAAACAGCAAATTAAGTGTGAATAAATCTAGACAATTTAAGCTGCTTGTATTCTACACTGTGGGGTCTGTGTTCCTTTCCATGTGGACTAATTACTATTTGCATGTGAAACATTTCGTTTGAATTGTCTACCGTCCTTATGTGAATTTGATTTCATGACAGTCAACCCATTTTATAATTCATGGCAGTTATTAAAGAAAACACTTATGTAACCCAGAAATGTCCACATTCTCTGAATAAAGGAGCAGAAAAACTGTGCTTGTAAACTTGGCAGCAGTGTCATTTGCACATTCTTTACATGTGTGGTGTGAAATAGGCAAAACATGCTTCAGTTTGGCATACCGTACCTTGTTGTCACAGGACAAAGCAGAGCAGTCCATTTTGCGTGTCTTCAAAGGAGATGAGGGAGATGATTTAGATTTTACTGGTACCTCACCTGTAAAGTGTCCATCAGTTATGTCATTTTCTACAGTAAATATTTATGTAACGAGGGCAATGAAATAAATGCTTAAATAAAACAATATTGCATGACGTTGTGATTCAAGTTCTACATCATTATTGAAATTTAATTACCTGGTCTCTCATAAGTGAAATTCTGGAGTTGGCTAGGGGACACGAGGACTGTGTCATATCTCTCCTTTGCATATAGTTGTGCTCTCTGCCTCCTAAACTCCTCATCTCTTTGCCTAACTGTCTGGATCTCCTGGTCCACGAGAGACTGTGTGCTTTGGGAGCGCAGTTTGAAGAAGGGATTCTTGTGAAATGTGCTCTCCTGTGTCTCCTGACATGCGGTGCTCAGGCAGAATTCTGAGGCACTTCGAATGATGAGATTAGACGTCTCCAGAATAATGACATTGTTTGTGTATGATGTCCATTCTTGGAAACTGTTTGTCACTGGAGAGAGCAGACCACCTTTCCCTTGGTTTTGTGGGCTTGTGGGGAAGGAATCAGGCTCAAGTATAATGACATTGTTGGCTGACATTTCATGGTATGTGGGGCCTCCTGCAGGTGAAGAGGTGATGGAGAAAGGTGGAGTTCTTGCACTAGAAGGTCTCTGAGACCTGCATCTGTCTTCTGGTGTGTCAAACATCCTTCCTCTTTCCCCAGGTTCTGATCTACTGTGGGGAAGAGCACAAGGCCTACGTTTAACTTGTATAGCCTCACCAGCGGAGGCCTTTGCTCTCTCTCGTCTGAAATTCTCTTCTCTCTCCAGAGCTTCACGGATCTCCTTCTCCACTGGAGTCTCCAGCTCGTCATAAGGGGACCTGTAGCTTGTGTCGTCCAAACCAGAGTCCTCAGAACAGGGACTGAACTGAGTGTACTGATAATCTCCCAGTCCAAAACTGCCTGTGCCAGGGTCTTTTCTTAGCCGATCAATGTTGCGCACAGGTGTATACATGAAGCTGTGAGAAGCCTGGCAAGACCCGTGCCTCACTATTGGCCGGTGCACCTGACCCTTAGTTTGCTCTTCTATCTTTAGCCATTGTTTGCGAGCTACCCTAAAATCCAAATGCTCTGTGCTGACATTTTCGCTTTTTATTTCCTGAACCACACAGAAGTCATGTGGTAACCTTTTGTCAAGCTCCGACGTTGAACAGGACAGACGCTGGAGGTTGTGCATTGAGTTTATCCCAATCTCTTCTTCATCCTCTGGAATCTTGGTTAAACTACAGTAATGGGCAGAGGAATCCAGAGAACTATTTTGCAGCTCACATTCCGTGGGATATTCTAGTTGTTCTAGAATATCACTTTCACTAATGCTTATGTCCATAACTCCATCTTCAACATTGTTCTCAGTCACTGCATTGTCTTCCTGCCTCAGTTTGTCTTCTGAGTTCTCCTCTGTTTCATCCAAACCCAGAAGATCACCATTCTCCTCAATCTCTTCCTGGTCAGTTGATGGAACTATGCATCTCCATTGCTCCTCCACATCACTGTCTGATGAAATAATAGCCATCTCCACATGCAGACAATCACTAAGATCATCTCGGTCCATATCCCGACAAGCATCATTAGTGACTTCAGAAATTGTTAGCTCAATAATTTGTGGCTCGAACACAGATTTTTCTTGTTCATCCACCCGTTGTTGGGGTTCACCATGTTCTTCCCCCTGCACATCATCAGAAATGTTGATTTCCTTTTCATCTGCTGATGGATCATTCAGTTGAGAGTCATCGTTAGACACAGAGGTCAAAGATTCTTGGCAACTTGACTGCTCTTGTTCTTTGACTTCGACCAAAATGCTATCTTGGGAGTCTGCGCTCCCATCAGATTCACCTGAGCCCTCACATTCATTGGTTATGCCCTTACTTATTGCCCTTTCTAAACCATCCATGTCTTCAGAGTTGCTCTTTGTGGTTTCCAGGCACTTTGAGAGAAATGTGGCAAAACATTCTTTCTCCTCCTCCTCCTCCTCCTCCTCACTAAACTGGCATTTCTGTTCTTCTGTATACTCAGGATCCATTTTACAGTCTGTTATATCAGCCACTTCTGAAAGCTGGCTGGTCTCCATGGCGACTGCCTCAGAGTGGCATTCCTGCTGTTGTTGTTGCTGATTTAAAGAGGGGCTTTTACCTTCATTTGGTTCCCTTCCATTTGACCTTCTCACACCAGCTGTTGCTCTCTATGAAAGTTGGTTTGAGAAAGATTGATTTCTGTTTAGAATAAATGAACACAACACCAAGCTAAGGAACACCAAACACATAACAGACACGAAAACAGCTAACAGGGAATGTTTTCAGAATGTTGGCTACTATTCTCTAAAAGTTATTTAAAGGTTATCAAAAACGTTCCTGTAGTAATGTAAGTAGGTCTTTTTTAATGTTATATATCTTTAAAAAACAAGCAAGATATACCAAGCAATAACACTAATACAACATCTAAAAAACAACATCTTTATCAAGCTATCCTAATGTTCACAGTGTGAGAAATGGAATGTGGGTGGACGTCTTTGGAACCAATTCACCATAAGATGTGATTTCTAATGGAGCATCTCTAAAAGTGGGCTGAAAATCTGCATTAGGACATTTGTTAGTAGTCTTATAGATAATTGGAACTAAAAACATATAATAAGAACTATTAAAACATAAAAACACAAAATGTCTTTTAATTAGGTCAGTTTAACTAAAAGCTTCCAAATAAATAAACATTTGTCCTAAAAGCAATTTTATTTTAAAACTAATAGCATAACTACTTTAAAAATAAACAATATTTGTTTTCTTTTGAATGTTCCTTTCTTTAATATCTAGGCTGATTAAATTACTGCCTCCTCATTTATCGATCTAAGCTGCTTTTGTGCACATTTAGCTCTTACCTCTACAACATAAACTCGGAAGTGTTTTTGTGGATGAGCATAATGCCATGACACTGGAATGGTAGTCAGAATTTTTTGGCAAGATATGATTTTGGGGGTCTGTGTTTTTCATGTTTTTAAGTGGTTGCCCAAGTTTACTCAGTAAGAAAGAGGGAAACAAATCTGTTCTTCATATTGAGTGGATGGGACGTCCTGTTATGCATGCCTGCTTGCGTTAAAACCACCATTTACCCTAAAGCCACCCTCTCTGTTTTGGAAAATACAGTATATATCTGATGTCTGAGCATCACTTTGCTAGAGGTGGTAGCAAAATGGTGGAATTATTTAGAAACCAATGTGATGTCATCAAACATTATCCAATATGGGAGTCTGTTGCAGTCATTTAAACTTCCTTTTGGAAAATGTTGGACTTTGATTTTATTAATAAAATCGATTTTTTAACAGTCAATATAAAAACTTGGCCAAGCATCTAAAATATTACACAGTACAATTGATAAGTAAAAAAAGCCCTGTGATTTACATAAATCGATCCTCTGTAGTTAATAATTGAATCTTTTGTAAATGATTCTGTATCATTACACTGTTATGGATGCACATGGACGATGAATGACGGCAAATTCAGATGGATGGCAAATTGATACGTAGCATCATCATCCATCCATCCATCCATTCTCTAAACCCGTTTGACCTCTTTAGAGTTACGGTAACATCGTCATAACGCTTTACAAAACACTGAACACTCTGCCAAGCACTGCTGTACTACAAATGCGGCACACTGCATTTCTGCATCATTCCCACTTCGGGCTTTGCGCATGCAGAAAAGGATGCAACAGATGCAAGCTTTAATATACCTACCAGCAAGTTAAAAAAGAGGAGCCAAACGGATATCATCCCAAATCTACCGCAATATGCACATGCCTGAATAATTTGGACAGATAATCCGAGTAACCAAAAAGCGACGCGCCGCGAGTAATTCATATGATTAAACTCGAAGAGGGGAAAATCAGGTTAGCGAAAAAAATACCGTTCGATCCACCAGCAACTGTCAATGTGAAACAGAGCAGACGGAATAAATATTGGCAGAAACGACAACGAGTGAATCAGCCTCGCCAACGCTGGTTACAGAGCCGCTGATCCTCTCTTCCTTCTGGGCGCCCACACGTTCTCAACCAACTACTAAACGCTTGATTTTGTCCACGCAATTTTAAACATGCAGTCCATATTTTCAGTTTCATTGTGAGACGTTTGTCCTTTTAAATAATGAACTGTTTGACAAGGTCCATTACATATAATTATTTATTTTGCACTGGAAAAGTGAAAAACACAGAGTTTATTAGTTCTACTTTTGTTCAGATTTATTCATCCTTGAATATAGTCTTATTTGTGCTCTTTTGAGGCAAATTTAAAGCAAATATCTTTAGAGAAAATCAGCTTCTGTGCTTTTAAATCCTGGGAGGGTTTTTAGTCAAATCAGGATCCTCTGTGCTGGCTTATGGACAAACCAGCAGCAAACCACCAGAATTAGGGGTTGATGGAGAGGTCACTGTTGTATTGTTATTGTAATAGGATAATTATTTCCTTAAAAAATTATGAAACTATTCCAGTGCACAAAACTCATTCCCTTCATAGATAACAAAAACTCCAAATCCTCATGTATCACTCTATGTTTCTGTTGATTTGTTTTTCCAGGAATAACCCATGAGAGAGAGACCTGTGGAGTCATTCAGTGTTCCCACCTGCTCCATCTGTTCTATTTTAGTGATAGTAATATGATGAAATCTCTGTTCCCTTTCCTGTCATATTCAGAATATTTGCTTGTCTCTTTCTGGTAAAATAATCATTTTTAATGGAAGTATGAGACAAAGCTTTCTTACTGTAGCATTAATTCACATAATATAGCAGCTTGCAGAACACAAAGGTGAAAATAATGTTTTTTTAAAGAGCATTCTGTCTGTCATTCACATGTAGAGTATTACTGGCTCAAGCTCTGCAAGTTTTTCTGTTCTTGCTACCATCCCACACACCAATAAATTAAAAAAACACCAATAAAAGTATATTTTGTTTAGCTCTCATCATTTTACTCTTAGACCTTTTTATCCTCATACACACATTTACCAAAACTCTAAAGTTTACATCTGTCCCTTGTTTAAACTCTGTTAAAGACATATCACAATATAGTATGTCTATTTCATAATAAATAAAAAATGTTTAAATGTGAATACTTACACACAGTGATGGAGCTTTGAGTTTGGATGGCTTAGCGGTGGAGGTCTCCTTCCTTCTGTGTGTGTGTGTGTGTGTGTGAAATGTGTGGCAGGGGCCACAGCTCTGATTGAATGTGTGGGATTTGGCCAATGGAGGCATAGTAATTCCACCAACAGACATGACAGGCTTACTCTTTCAAATACAATGGGAAAGGGAATATACCTAAAAATACACTTGCACACAAACCTCACTGCACTGAAACAAAATCTCACACCAGACGTCTGTTATTACACAGGTTGCTGTAAGTGTAAAAATACAGACACTGCATAAAGGAAATTTAGTATTAAAAACTATATATAGTATTTATTATCTCTTCATTGCTCTTACATAACTTTCCAAAACTGCAGTGTGACTAAAAAAAGCAATATTGTAGCGTTTATTTACCGGAAAATATGTGTTTGTCAGTTTTGTTACCTTAATGTTTTGTTAATTGTTTATATAAAGAAAACTATTCATTTTGATCTAAATAACCAGAAAAATCACAGAAGCATACACAGAATAGATGACCTTGACCTGAAAATCTGATTAAAACATATTTACAAATATATTGGCACCTTGGTAATAGAGGTAATAGAGATGTCTGAAACAGACACACACATACCTTACCAGTGTCACTCTGGGTTTTGCTATATGGAGAACACATCTGAAGGGGAGCTTATGTTGGTATCTTTGACCATGTTATACACAGTATCTCACATTCATGATATATCACAATTGTTTGATATATGACAAGTAGTCAAATCTGTCTCTTACCACTAACTCCTCACATATATCTTTGATTTTAATATAACTTCATATAAAATATTACTGTGTTGTAGCATGCAGACATATTGATTTAAGTTCAATCATACAAGATTCCCAGAGTTGCCAGAGTGTGAGTTGGACAAGATACGGTTTTCCCCAGTTTCTCCATCTGTATCTGTAATGCTCTAGGGAGCATGAAGAAAAAGCTGTTTATGTCCATCCTTAGAACCAAACAGACATGCGGATGGTCGCGCATCAGTACCCTTTAATCATACAGTATCACTCTCTATCCCCCATTTATATAATCTACAATGTTATGAAAGAGTGTATTAAGCATATCATCATGCCTTTATTAAAGCTTCTTAAATTTGCACAACAAATTAACGTAACGCGGTTACGAACCAATGAGAATCAGCGTTATTTCCGCGGAACCGGCGTGCCGCCATGTTCAGTGTAGTTTTTCATACAAATATCGATCGCTAAGTACGACATCATTGGCTAAGAGCGTCGTGGTATCAATTCAAGCTGTTTTTGAGGGCAAGAACATCTCCTTACAGCATTTTAATATTTGTAACAATACGCTTATTTAGTGTCAATCTTTAAAAAACATCAATACTAAACATTTGATGTTTTCTATGTTTATGATCTTTATGGTGTAATTTATCTAAAATACCAGTAGATGGCATTACTACTCATTAGATGCCGGTCAAAGCATGTGGTTGCCCACAAGTAGTGTAATGGTCTAATACCATCTAGCTTAGCTTGACATTAACAATGTTGTTATTGTTAACACAATGGTAACTGAAATGGGCAATAGCATCATAGAAATAAATGTAACCACAAAAATGTATTAATGCATAATATGAAAGCTTGTTTTGAATAGCTGCTTCACTCCAATGATGTATAAAGAGCTTTAAAATATGACTAAAATACAGCAATGTGAATTAAGGCACCTTCAAAGGAATAACCTCACTTTGTCTGTTAATCCAAACTGGGTTTTTAAAAACTAACAATGGATTTGCTGAAGCACAGAAGTAGATTGGTTTAATATGCTAATGCCTTTGATATGGCCGTAATCACACATTTCAGTTCGCTTGAACAAAGGTTTCGGGGCACTTGTTTTTAGACAGAGGTTGTGATAATTACACACCCATGCCTGCCTACTTCACATATATACACACACAAGCACAAATAGACACAGTCACACTCAGACACATCTGACATAAGACATTAGGAAATACAAACAGTACATGCAGAAATGTACATGCTAATTCATATGCGTGTTCGATGCATGATAGCAACTGATAGCTTTATTAATAATTCAGAAGTGTACACTGTAGATTAATATGTGATATGCATGGATATGACTGTATTTGGGCTGTGCTGTTTCAAGCTGAGTCGTCTGTTGCAGTGAATGATGCTCCAATTGCTTCAGTGGCATGGTTGCTATGGTGAATTTTCACATGGGCAACAGCTGATTGCATGTTCTCTAGTGCCCTCAGTATGAAAATGCTTTGAAAAAAAAACAAAGGTCTTTTATTCCTCAATCAGTAAACATAATTTTAGAATCCTCTTTCTCCTGAATCTCAATAACCACAGGCAGTATTACTTATGAACATTATTCATAGTCAAAAGAGAGTAAAGACAGCAAAGGGACTGTGACTGATTTATTTTTATGATATAATGGATATAATATGGATCTTATATGCAGCATGTCATGCTAACTGCTATGTATGGAAAATAATTACTGAAAACATGGGGGCAGTTACCTGTAAAATGATACACCAGGAAATTCACCCTCTTACTTGCATGTATATTGAGTGAGTGTTAGCATAAGATTTCAGCTCATTTTAATGTGAATCATAGATCATCACATATGTGTCAGTTCGTATTTCCTATGCTAATCTGCTGCTATCATTTTTAATCAAGCACAGCAGCAATAGAGATCCATTTGAGAGTTAGCTATATGAACTGCAAACACAGCTATAGAAAATATACTATCCCAGAAAACACAGTGATAAAATGTATATCTTGAATGCACCGTAAATTGCTTTGGATTGTGTCTGAAAGGTGTAAATGTCTTTGAAATGTGTAAATGTCCATCATACAATCTACAATAAGTGACATGAACTCTATGTGACTCTATGCCCTCTACTCTACCTATTCCTGCTATAGTATTTTCTGGTAAACCTATGTCATTAAACACAAGATTAAAGGTCATGTTAACCGGTTGCAGAAATATATACAACCATAAATGACTAAAAATTAAGTATAAGTGATTACCTCATCACCTTAAGCAGTATTCTGTACACACAAAATATAATTATCATTAGCAATATAGTTCACCAAAAAACCCAGTAAAACGGCTCCTGCTGTGAGGGACCATAAAGATGAAAAATAAACAGGAGAGATAATTTAGTGCAGTATTCCAAGGGGAAAAATCTTGACTAACTGCTAATTTTGCTACATTATACATTATAGTGCACCGTCTCTCTTGGTGAGGCACTTGGGAATTAATGATATTATAACAGCCAAACGACTTCATTTACATTCCAGGTTGTGCATTTTATCTTAGCACGGATACAGTTTTACTTATTTAACTTGTTTATTCGTTGCTATTCCCAGGTAGCTCTTTGTGTCTCCCAAGGCGATACCATAAAATTAGGAAAAAGTTGCAGTAAACAAAAAAAATACAATTTCCTCAATGGGTTACTAGAGGAGTTTTCATTTTGTGATTAAACCCCAGGCTCACCATAATGGGCCGGCTTCCATTAAAAGCTCGGGTTGATTTGCCTGCCTCGATTTTTTTTCCACCATGGTCTGATGTTTGTAACAGAACTACAGACTCACGATTTTTCTACAGCTTGCGCTACAATGTGCGAAATAAATTTTTTATCCAAGGATGAGCGTAGGTGTTCTATCCTTCCAGTCACCTCAAGATGTCTGAACGAGTCTTTGGCATCTTTTGCCTATCAAACACGAGGACATAAACTGTGTCTGAATTGTTGTTTTTCAAATTCAGAAGTAGCACCACCAAGGCCACTGGCTACACAATGTGCTCTGACACAATATTATAGGGAGAAAAAAGCTGTTGCTATGGCAACCTTGCAGAGATGGCAAACTTGCAGTTCTTTGCCTCACATAATCAATGCCTGGTAATGGTTAAATAGGACAGTGAGTGTGCATTGTTTTCCAATGGTGCTCACAATCATTTCCTGTATTTTTATATGTGGGGTGAACGTAGGTAATGGCGTATGTGCTAGCTGTCTCGGTTTGGGTATATCTATTTATGAAAGTGACATACTGTATGCGATTATGGCTGTGTCCCAAACCTAAAAATGCTGCCTTCCTAGGCAATTTAAGGAGGTAGAAAGGCATGGAGGAACAGAATCTGAACTGGATCTGAATCCAATGCTGGCACAACATCCTGTTTACTAAGATACCTTCATCTGAGTGGTTCAAAGCAGCACAGACATATCCTCCGCTGTCTGTGATTTCCCATAATCCTGTGTGTGCGGTTCAGTGGTTGGTGTGAAAGAATAAAAACAGCGGATGGAGTGGTTAAAAGCTGAATTTGTAAAGCTTACATGAATTTGTTCTAGATCATTAGACATAATGTTAATGCCCTAAAAGCTTGATACCAGTTTCTCTGATTGTTTTAGGTGTACTTGCAAAGAAATCACAGAAAAAATGTTGTTGTTTTTCTTTTACAATTTTCTTTTATAGAAATTATTTCAATGACAGGTGTTTCTGTCTTCACAGCCCATGTGGCAGCCCCTTTCTATTGCATGGTGCAATTGATATTGCCCATAGCATCAACCCTGATGCTGTTATGTTAGTGCAGTTATGCACTTTTTAGTTGTTTTGGTTCAGTTTGTTTCTGTCTTTTGTTTTGGTCATGTTCCTGTCTAGTCATTAGTTAATTGTCATCACCTGTTTGCCCCTCCTTATCTGCCCTATTTAAGTTCTCCTTGCTGGGCGGTTATTTTTTGTGTTTGCGTTTGTTTACTATTTAGAGTCCTAAGTTCCTGTTTTTAGTTTGATGTTCATTTTGGATTATAATAAAGACTTTTCTGTTGGCTATTCCTCATTCTGCTCCTTTTGTGTTCCCTAGCACTGTGATATGTTACATAATAACTGAAAGCACAATAAAACATAAGTCCATAACTGTGACAGATGCTGTGTCTATTTCCCTCTTTATCGTTCTCTGTTTCAGTTTCTTTATCTTTGTCTCTGATACATTACACGCCTACATTAATAGCCTCTTATTCTCCACTCCCAGCACTATCAACGATGCCTTTGCTCTTCAGTGGAGGCTGTATGATGGAGAGTTAGAGTCTCTTCCTCAATTTAGGTCAGCTTTCTGACCTATTTAAGACCTACTGTTGGATTCAGCAATACTCACCAGGCCTATTTTCCCTGCCATTTCCTGGAGGAGTATGTTTTATCCAAAATGTACAGTACAGTACCTAGCATTAAACACTTAAAATTAAACGATTATATAATTAAACTAGAGTTTTACAGGGATATAAATAAACATGAAGGCAAGAGAGGCCTTGATTATGGCTATTAATGTGGGACAATTTGTAAAAACATTTAGGTGAGATGCACCTTAAGGCTAAACAGACAAGTCTGTAGATTTCATAGGCTTCAGCACAGACAAGCCAATATGATTTTAGAGGACATACAGTATACACATTAAAATAATCCCTGCTGCTGCACAATTTCTGCCAAAAAGCGTTGTACTCCATCTTTTATATTTATAAAAGCAATTATGTTTTTGCTTACTAGGGTGAGGTGTTTACCTTCTGTGATGTTAAAATACATCCTGCTGTACCAGTTGTATGCACAGAGATGTGTAAATGCCATATGAGTGGTAAATATGAGCATTTAAACTGAACCATAAATATTAAACTACACTAGTACAATTATTATTAATAGTCTAATTCGTATGGATTGCAAAGGATTGGTTTGCTATTTATATGCTATTATTATCAGCTAATAATAATTAAAAGGGTAAATAATTAATTTACAATAATTATTGTAATAATTACTCAATAATTAAAAGGGTAAATACTACAGCATGGACTTACATTGAAGATCAAATTATATTTGACTAATACCTAAGAGTGGGATAATAAAACTTGTTCCAACAAGAATCAGCTGGCAATCATCCAGAACACTCAAGCACTGCACCAAGCTGTGTTTTGGACAGGCACCACTTACATTCTCACACAACAATCTAGTTTTGTTTGATGCTGCTAGTGGTGCAGAAACTGCATAATTTCCTGTAATTTTTCAAAGAGTAACTTTTCATAGTGCAATTGTACCTAGGCATACAATAGCAGTAGGTAAAATCACATACGCACAGTTTTTTGGTATAAATACTGATAAAGTTTTTGATCTATGACATCACAAAAAAACACAATGTGCAAATAAATGCTTGTTTTGGCCATGATACCAAACATTTATTTCAATAAATATTAAGACATATCCTCGGTCAAAATACATTGCTAATTAAAACCCCACTAAAGCAAAACGTCCAAATGTCTGTTCAATCAAAAAGCCATTTCTCCGATGTACCATATTAGATTTAGAGGGCTAACAAAGCAAGTGTCTTTGTGGCACTCAAATAATAACCCTGTGATTTCTCTCATGTCTAAACATAATAATTCTTTCTTTACTTTAAACTATCACACCAGTTTACTGGCAAAGTTACAAATACCTATTTACAGGGTACAAAGATTTCATGATTATTCAGTTGATTCAGCAGAATGATTAGAATGACAGTATAAATTAAGGTACCACCGACTACTGAAGGCATAATTTACAAAAGAAAAGCAAAATGAAACAAATCCTTAAGGGACAGTACATAAAGTAGTAAATTATCATGCATATGTAAGGACAGTTTAAAGCCAAAATGTGTGGTACAGTTATACTGTACAAGCATATAAAACTTTAGAATGTGTTGGTTCCAATTCACTCTTTTAGAGCAGACACATCAAAATATTTAATATGTAAATGTGTAAAATATATAATAAACAAAACAGCTTAAATAAAACAACACCATAAAAATGACACTGTACATGAAATAGCTAAATGTACCCATGACTTTGTTAATTATACATTCATAGTTGGCAATCTTTATGCATATATTACAAGATGATCCTAACAAGGATGTAAACAATGTGCTAGAAATACAAATACACTGTTTAAAAATGTTTAGAAATACACTTCACACAGGACAAATCCTAATATTGTCTATTCTGGGTATTTTATGAAAACCTCTTAGTTTAAGCAGCACTTGTCATGCAGTGACTGTGCCAACTGCCCAATGCCATTTGGTGGCACAAATAGCGAATATTTAAAGTGAGTAAATACACCAAGACACCGGTCAATTCTGCATCATAATAAATACAGCAGCAACTGTAGTATTTTTTTGATGTTTTTTTGCACAGTTCTTCCAAAATACAGATACTGTAATTAATCACTAGCTAATAAGCATATCATTTTTGAGGCACTCTATGAATATGATTATTATTATTTTTTAGATGTTTAAAAAAATAAGCGATGAATTCCCAATAGTATTTTGAGGGGGGGCTCCTCTTGCGCTTATATGGTGAAAGGCTCTGCAATATGCAGTGGTTTGGAGTATGAGTCATTTGTTTATACCCACACACTTAAAAATGAAGAGGAGGACGTACGACGCAGTGGCTGTGTAACCCCATCCTCTCAGGCTAAATGGGGGGAAAGATTCACAATACATTGCTGTAAGTATACAGCAATAAGCCATAAAACACAATCATGACTGCTCAAAGCAAGCTTGGTGTAACTTATAGGAGGTTGCAAATCAATAGCTATGAGTAAACTATTACTCAGTGGTGAGCAAGACCAAGGGATAGTTATATAATAACAAAAGGCCTGTCTTAACAATGTATTGTTCTCGTATTATAATGCCAAAGGCAGTCTCTAAAAATGCATTGTCTCTATTCCAGCAAAGAGCGCTTTCAGCTGTGTGAATAAAAAAAAAACTCAGAAAAACTAACAGTGCAAATGGTTGAACAAGCCAACACCCCCTGCCCTCTTACATCTCTGTAAACATCATCACAATAACATTCTCCTATTGGTCTAAAAGCTGCGAGTCTGACTGACTGCCTTCATTGCAAACCAGTGAAAACAATTACCAGCCATAAGCACTGAAATGATTTGTATGCACAGATTGAAAAAATATATATATATTCATTTACAAAGCACCCACATTGCCATGAGACAACAGACATGTTCCAATAATGTGAGAGACCTGGAAACAATGCCAATCCAAATGCAGCTTAAAATAAAATAGGCAGAACACACAATCACCTTTACAAAACAGCCTCAGAATTCATATTTTGTGCTTATTAAATGTATTAGTTACAACACAGAGTACACATTTGTCAAGTTCAGGTAATGTAGATATCCAGAACGCCTGGCTCTACTCGGTGTCCTACAGACCTTCTAGTCGTGAAAGTTCAAAGAGCAAAGGCAACTCTTGGGAATGGTTGGGAGATTTCCTTCACTCTTTGAAAGTCAAAATGGGAGGAGGTGTAGGGGAGGGTTTGAAAAAGTGGGGCAGGTTCCTGGTGTTGTCAGGACTGGGTCCTCTGTCAGGCAGCAGGATGATGTTGCCTTTCCTGCGTAGGGTGGAGTCTCGACTGGAGGTGGTGGAGAGCGTTTCAGAGGTGGCTTCGCTGCTCACTTCCACTGGTGTGACTCGAATGGTGGTGATGCTCTGTTGGTGGTGATGATGGTGGAAATGGGGGTGATGGGGGTTGCTCATGTCAGGTAGACTTCGATTGCCATCGATGGAGCCGTAACCATCTTTCAAAGACTCACAACTCTCAGAGTCCCGGCTGAGGTCATTGAGCTCGAGGGACTGCCGGATGCTGATGCGCTCCTGTGGCTTCCACCTCCAGGAGCCACTGCCATCTGTGGATGGTGGCTTAACCACAGGCTTGTTTTCAGGATGGGCTTCCACTCTAATAATGCCTGCGTTAGGCTCCTGATCCATCAGGGCTTTGTAGCGGATGGAACCAGTGCAGCTCACAGTACTGGCCTCACTTTTAGGACTACCGTGCAGCATACCCTGCTGTTTGGACATAGCGATGACCTGCATGATACGTGGTTGACTGTTAGTCCTGCAGGCAGTACTCTTCTCTGCCACCTTCAGCCATTTAGAGCGGGCAGTCCCACCACCACCATCATTCATATCCATTCCATCCTCATGAGGAGAGGAGCACACGTTCTCTTGTGTCTCCTCAGGGATGTGCACCAGTTGGGAGGAGCCTGGCCGTGATTGGATTGAAACCCTGGCTCCACCCACTAGGCCTCCAGTATTATTATGATTGGCTAATGGCACAGCACTGGCGGCAAGCTTCATGTACTGCACAGGAGGTCCGCCACGGAGCGCATCATCCAAGCCCACAGCAGAGGGCTCAGAACTGCAACGGAGCTCCATGTGACGTTGGGGAGACTGTCCTGCTTCAGTCTCCGTCACCTGCAGCGACATCTTGCGACTCTCGTTCTTGGTTTTCCATTGAGACAGTAGCTGCTTGGAACGTGTAGAGTCCATGGAGGCATGAATTGCAGCATGGCGGCGAGGCACAGGTTCCTCCACTCCCGTTGAGTGCACGCGAGGCAGGGTGTTACTGAATGTCACAAAACTTTCTTTGCAGATTGGGCTGGGTGGCGTAATGCACTCCACTTCTGTGCTTGCCCTCTTCAAGGACATGGAGCTGCTATGTCGGGAGGGTCCACGAAGCAGGATACTCTCAGAGCGTGCAGAGGTGGGACGTTCCCTCATGCTGAAGCTTTTAGGTGGTAGTAAGCGTGGTAGATCTGTGTTAAGGTTGGGCAGGGGTCTCAGAGGCTCCCGCATGGCAGGTGGAGGCCCCACTGGCTGGGGCTGTGGCAGAGGTTGGGGGCGTTGTGGTGGCCTGTAATGTTGATGTTGGTTTTGAGGTTGATTTGAACGTTGATGTTGTGTCTTTAAAGATGTGTCTTCACTGGTTTTGAAGTTCCCAACTGCATACAGACCCTGAGGTAGAGCGATACATTTTACCGGCGTGAATCAACATATTTATTATGAATTAATCTAGTACTTTTAAGAACTTTCCTCATATTAACATAAAAGGTATGTAAAGATAAGGGTCTGTGGTCTTTCATGGTCAAACAGCTTTACATAGCTAATCCCTCAACCAGATTACACCTATTATGCAAATCAAATAATGAAACAAGGACCTTGTGTACAGATTTACTTTATCAGCGCTAGTTTCTCTTAAAGGATTTTTGTCCATGTTGTCATTATTTAAAAAATCGCTGTTTGTATAAAGCCCTCAAAGCACACTGAGCAGAGAATGGAGAGAAAGGGTGAGCAGAAGAAAGAAACGATGGGAGGATTTTGAGGGTGTGTGTGGGAGGAGAGCAGAAATTGAATGTGTGAGCTATTTTTAACACTATTAAAACACGCTGTTTTATTGCATCTCTTTAATTTTCTATGATTCTCCTATAGAGTCAGGCTTGATGGGCTATGAAGCTTTCACTGTGTCATAAAGTGAATTATCACAGTTTCTGTGATGGTAGAACTCACCAGGTAAACAGCTATGCCTCCTCCAATGAGAAAGCCACAATAAACATCTACAGCGTGATTCTTAAACTGAATGATGCGAGTCAGGCCGCAGATGATTCCACAGATGATAAAGGAGAAAACCAGGAGTGGCTTTAGGAGCTTAGAGGAGTCAGTCAGGGTGGCGTTGAAGTACATCTGTGAAATAGAATGATGACCACAAGAAAGGAGATCAACTATTTGACGAGTCAACTGTGCCATAAGTAAAACGAATTACTTACGGAGATGTACACAGCCGCAAAGGCTGCCAGAGTGGCATGCTGGGAGGGGAAGGACTTCCTACAATGAGAGACAGACGGCCTGGTCAGATCATTAGATCTTGTTTTGACTATTCAGTACGTTGTCTACTGGTATATCTAAAAATACTGAAGTCTCTTGGAAGTGGTGATGTATGTTGAATTCAGACACATTTCAACATACATCAGAGACGTGTTAGTAATCAGGTATGCGTGTTCCATCTTCTTTACATCAGATTTTTAAACGTCTGCACAAAGTAACTATAATCAGGCTATTGACAGTGTATGCATGATCTTGTTTTGACCATTCAGTACGCTGTCTACCGTTATATCTAAAAATGCTGAAGTCTCTTGGAAGTGTTATCCTTCAGACACATTTCAACATACATCAGAGATGTGTTAGTAATCAGGTATGCGTGTTCCATCTTCTTTACATCAGATTTTTAAACATCTGCACAAAGTAACTATAATCAGGCTATTGACAGTGTATGCAGTGAGTGGCTAGCTAAGAAGCAGACCTGCACGAATGGATGTGTGTGGGTGTGTTGGAACGGGCAGCTGGGTTGTGAGCGCAGCACCAAGATTGAACTCGATGTGGGTTTTACAGGAACACTATGTGCCAGAGTAATGCCACATTTATTCTGCTGCCTTCATGTAAAGTCATGTAAATGATACACTCATCTAATAATCTACTCAATCCTTTACAAATTAAAGACTAAGCCATAAACTGTCCGGCATGTTTAATATAAAAAAGAAAGTCAAATCACACCGGCTAATCTCAGTGTATCAGGATTAAGCCTAAACATACACACCCAATCTCCACTGTGTGTGATCATGCGTTTAGTCACAATTTGAATATAACACAGGCTTTCTAACCTGCCAGTGTTGATGGCTGCTGAATCTGGCCCAGAGCAGATGTCTTCCACAATGAAAGTGTTCTCGTCACAGGAAGTGTTGAGGCTGGTGTAGTTGGGCTTGCACACAGTGAGGAAGTAGGGGGCGTGGTATCCTGTGGACAACTGGATAATGTCTGTGATGAGTGCTGTGACACAAAGGCCAAACACATGGACCCCTGAAAATGAGAGTCACAATCGCACACATAAATACACACGCGCACACAGTCTTTATCAACACGAGGACTTTACATTGATTTCTACTATTTGAATACTGAGCTAGTCATTATTTCACTATTATCCACAAACTTTCATTTTGACATTATTTTGTATATTTATTAAGCTGCTTTCCTGCTGGGGGCTATTGCTGATGCCCATAATGCAGATTATGTAACCCTGCCACACACATACGCAGGTTTCACTTTAAGCAAATAGCAGAACGCAGATTTTATAAGTAGAAAGAAGACTTCATAAACCTGTAATAAAATAGATGAAGCTTTCATTATTCATATCAGACCTCATATACAAGGCACAATTTGAAACTACTAGAAAACAGACAAAATGAGTCAGGTTCAGAAGTATATTACTGTAACTGTACTTATAAGGGCTATATGGCTTTTATTGAGCTACAGAGGGCAGTGAAGTATACACCCACCCACAAACCTCACAGCCCGCCGCATATATGAGTTAAAACTACAGCCAGCAGCATTTATGTTAGCCTCTGTTTTGATGGCAAGATTCCTTCTAGCCAGACAGCAGAACAGGATTCCTTCCCCAATCAAAATCTGTGGAAAGAGAGTCAGTATGTTTACACAAACATACAGCAAGTAAATCGCTCTCAAATAAATCAACTCCATTACAGTAATTATTAGAATCCATCCAATATCGCATCCATCCAATCATTCAAAGCCATGTGAGAGCGATTTTCAAAACTGTAAAAAATTTATAGAGGGAGGGAGATTTAAATGCAGCACGGAACAAATGATTAATGCTACGCAAATGAAAAGCAGAAACCCACAGATATCAAAATGCTCCTGCAGTGGTGCATCTGCTGTGGATGAGGAGAAAGAGAGAGAAATAGATAATAAGAGTATGTGTTCATACCCCCCTGAGATCGCACTTGCTATCCACCTACAGTCAAGTGCTACACAGGTGCTGTCACCACAGCTGGAAGTACAAGTAGGACACATTCACATGCTAACACGGGCTCTGGCATAATGCCTATATTTATGCTTAAAAAGTAGGATTTTGTTGAAATTGTTTTGGCAATCGAGGAAGTTGTGTTGTGGAATAATTAAACATGGGTCAAAAGACAAAACTGTGACTCACATGTTTGTTGAGGAGAGCATTATTTCTCTAGTGTATATTTTACTGCAGAACAAAACGCCTAATAATAATATGGCAGACAATATATACGTAATGAATCATATGGGAACATTTCCTGGGAATCGAACCCACAACCCATTGGTGTTGGTAGCGTTATGCTCCACCAACAGGAAAGCTGCTCTATAGAAAATCTTTAGTAACAAGATACAATGTCCCCTAATTACTCAAAACAAAATGAGCGTAGCCATTATGTTAAACTAATTATGCCAGTATTGTGATGAGGCAATTCATGATAATATTGTGAGACTAACACTCAAGCAATACAAGTTTAAAAGCCATTGAGAATATACTGTATATGCAGCAGCTGTGACCCAGTGATCTATTTCATAAACAGTTTTGAACACTTTTGAAACTCTGAGGGAAACTCTGAAGGAAACGTGACACTCAGGTCTAAGAGATATTTCCACTAACTCTCTGAGCTTCCTTTGCAGAACCTGCACCTCGTGTGTAAGCATGTGCTGTTAACACTACTAGTGAAGAGTCTGGACATTGATTAAAACAGTTCTATCTTACGAAACATTTTGATTTACAGGCTCAGGCAAATTTTTAAATTCAATACAAAACAATAAGAATTGTTTTGAAAATTCGTTGTGTATACATTTTCCAGTTTATTCAAATGCAGATAATTGGAACAGATAAAGAAGAAACAGTTTAAGTGCCTAAACCATTTCAGGTGGATACCTCAAGAATATGGTTAAGAGAATATCCAGGTTGTGCAGAACTATAATCCAGGAAAACTGTGGGCATTTTGAAGAGGCTAAAATATACGAGTATATATAATAGTATTAATGTTGTTGGTCAACGCTAGTTCATCAAAGTGTGTCCAAACTTTTATCTGTTAGTGTATATGTGGTATATATGTGGTATACCAAGGCTTGGGAGTTGCTCTAGTAGACACAAGTCGGCTTTGTTTGTTTTAATAAAGTCTATCTTTTGGCAATGGAACCCACTGTTTCAGAAGTGTTTTTGTAGCCTAAGAAAAACCCACCACATATACAGGTGGTAAAATGAAACTGAGGGCAATCAGACTGAGTTTATTAGCCAGGATCTTGATGATACACATGACAGTAAATATTTTAGTGCCTTGTCACTCAGTTGATAATTCAAATGCTTGCTGGGTGAGCAGCAGTCAAAAGTGCCCTGACAGTGCCTGAGAGAATAAAACATACAGAAACAGCAAAAGTTGTGCAATTTCAAAGCATATATTGCAATATTGCAATTGTTTATACACAGATACAGTGTTTATGCTTTTTGCTAAATCAAACTCCAAATGACTTATGTATGTCCATTTAAAGCCAGCATAGGAAAACATATTTAAACATTGAAACACCTGTATACCCGTATATACTGTATGAATGTGTGCCAACCTTTTAGTCAAATTAAGTCTAATTATCTGTCACCTTCAACTTCTGTTACAATCTAAAGGCACACTGCAAAAAACAATGAATTAACATGAATTACAATATTCATGACTGAGATCAAACACCATGCCTGAATAAGTCAGCTGTACCTTTCAAAGTTAAAGTAGCCCTCAGGTACTTACTGTTACTGCTGGCCCGGCGAAGGCCAGACTGAAGAGCATCAGAAAGGGAACGACCTCCTTTGTGGGCTCAATGTAAGGCATGTTGAGACTGCGGTCATTGCAGCTGTAGCCTGAGTGCACTGGCTTAAAAATGTCTGTCAACTCCAAGAAATACAAGCTGACCACTGAAGACACCAGGATTGGGAGCTGTGGGGACAAAACAGGGATATGAGACATCAGATGGGACAAATGCTAACATGTTAAGGGCATAAGACACACTATTTAAATCACTATTTGATTTAGACAAACATTTACTCTATTAATTTTAACCTGTTAACTGTCTAGCTACACCCTAGCAACCATTTACAGTTCCCTAGTAACTAGGTAATAAAACGAATAAGCTACATCTCAGCATCATGCTCAAACATGCTAACATCATGTGAAATCATTCTAGCATCAGGCTAAATCTTCATGTTATAGGCTAATCAGGCTAAAGCATCAGGCTAAAGCATCATGTTAAATCATGCTAAGAGCAGGTTAACATCATGATAAAACATATTATTGTCATGCTAGCATTATAGTCATATTACATTAAATTATGTTAAAACATGTTTGGTAACTATTTATCATCGACATAACCTTTAAATTTCAAGCTTTAAAACTTACAAAAAATTAAATATTTAAAAATTATTTAAGCATTTAGACTTGTCTTTGTCAAGATAACATAAAGTTTGTCCTCACACTTTACAATCTTGTTGTCTTTAGTGCTTTCAGGTGTTTGTTGTTACCACTTGATTCATGTGTGTATATAGTCTTAGTTTGCCAGGTA
>JAZGTJ010008392.1:0-20030 GCA_036877575.1 Botia almorhae
TTTTGTTAAAAACAAATAAAATGAAAAAATGAAAATGGCTGATTTGTGGTAAAAACCAATGACTTTTTTAGATATCTGACTAAGGCTGCATTTTCAAAGCATGACCATACCTTAAAATATCTCCACTCTGTATGTTCATTCAAGTTGCAGTGTGTTATGATGACAGAAGATCCGTCTACACCTTTTGTCAGGCACTGGTCGTATTGCATGAGCTGGTTGGCTTCGTTAATTCTAAAGAGCTGGAGCGACCACAGAAACAGGCGTAAGAAATAAGATCAAGAGGAAGTTGTGCTCTGAAAATGGTCATTATTATACAAATATCTTCTCTTTACCTGATTCCCACCCATTCTATGACAAGGCCCAATCTCCACATTGCCACCATTGGTATGGCCCATGCTGTCTATGCAATAGCTGGTCTCAAACCCACGGACCTATTGGAAGAGAATGCACATGGAAGATGACAAATGCCACTATTTTAATCAACTGCATTTTTGAACAGGTGGGGATATAGGTACCTCTCCCCATTCTACATTTTTTGGAGGCAGTGGGTAATGTATAGGAATGTCATAAGCAATTTCCTCCATGAACCACTTGAAGCTCTTGCATCTGTGTTCCTCTCTAAACTTTTTCAAGGTGCTGATGTCTCCGTAGGCCAGCGTGAGAGTCTCTGGTCGGCTGGCATAAAAATAGTCCTTATACTCATCCCACCATACTTCCACCACCCGCACATAGTTCTATACACAGCCGATAAGTAGAGACCATGTTAAAGACTGGATCGAAGTATTTCTTTCAGAATAAAACTCTCATTGAGGAAAACATGACTGAAATGTGTGACCATGGAAGGGTTTAAGCTGACCTTGAGTGTGGGGGAGGAGCCTACATGAGCAGGAGGTGGGTTTCCCTGCCAGCCCTGCAGACGGTAGATGTGCCCCACCCGTGAACATGGCACAAACAGAAGCTGCCCACCACACTGCCATATCTGCAGAGCACACGCAGCATGGCAAGGATTCAGAAAGTGCACACACACGAATAAGCAGCTTAAGCTGGTTGCCCTAAATATGTTGCCCTATGCATGCAATGTTAACACCATTAAACTCATTCTCTCATTATGGAAAAACAAATAAAAAAACACCTCATAAGTTTTTGTAAAAAAAAATCAAGTATTGTACTAAAAGACCATTATGAGTTTTAACTAGTTTTACCTTGTATGAGATCTCAAAGTTTTCTCCTCCCCAGATCTGAAGGCCTGGATCATAGAGGCCCAGTTCAAAGAAGTATTCTCTTTCTATTGCGAAGAGCCCACCAGCCATGGCAGGAGACCTGACACACAAATTCACTAGTCATTCACTAGTTCCCCCCTGTACACTTTACATATATATACAAAACACTATTTCACATCACTAGAAGACAAAGAGACACCAAAAAGCAGTAACAAGCAGAGATGCAGGTTGTGTCGTCCTTTCAAATGGCCAATGTCCTGTCACAGAGTCTACATAGTTCTGCAAAAAAGTGTCTCTTTGTATGTAGAAACAAATTAGTTTGTGAAGACTATAGCAAAAGTGTGCACTGAAAACATAGTGTAAAGAAAGTGACTTTTGGAAACATACACGCTTTTCCAAGTCTTATGACTCAATACATGTAAACTAGGGTACACATATACAAAGACAGAGATTAGGTTGTTAGATGACACAGAATGGAGATGACTACATTGGCGATGACTACATGCAAAAAGAGGCAAGAACAAGGATTGCCAGTCAATAGCAGTTGAGCAACTCAGCCAGAAGAGCCATAGTGGAGCCATAGTACATGAAATATTTTTAATTAAAAAAAAACAATTCATTGTTTTATGACCCCTTTGTAGCAGTTAGTATACAGTTTAGGCCTTTTGCAGTAAGTACATATTAAAAAAGCCAGGACAGGCAGACCAACACCAGTTTATATAACACAGTACAGGTATCTGCACTTATGCAGATAGTAGTTGTCTTTACTCAGCTCAGGCTTAGTCACTAAATTACCGATATGGCTCAGTTTTAGTTAGTCTCATCTGCTTCTCCTTGCTACCCAGAGGTACACGTTTCCAAAGCATGCTCCAGTCCCATGCTCCTCTGGCAAAGCCATCCTCGTCCCCGCCCCCCTGGGGCTCGATGGTGAATATCCTGCCGTTAATAGCGTCTATGAGGGGCACTGTGCACACCGTTCTGAGCGGAGGATGGAGGACAAGCGGGGTGGGGGGGTGTCCATGCAAGCGAACACAGGCACGCACACAAACGCACATTCACACACAGAGGAGGGATGGGGGTGCAGGAGAGAGACAGAATGGCTTTAATGATCATGCTTCAGGGAGGGTGAAGGCCGCGTTTACCGATAAGGCTCGGTCTTATGCTTTCTCTTAGCCTTCTCCCTGCTGCTGAGCGGGACTCTTTTCCACAGGAGGCTCCAGTCCCAGGCGCCTCGCGCCAGGCCGTCCTCATCACCGCCCTGCTGGGGCTCTATGGTATAATCATTGCCGTCTATGTAATCTATCAACGGTACTGTGCAGACCGTTCTGCAACATTAACACAACATAATATTAACAATACATTTAGGGTAGGATAGAAAAAAATCCACCTTACCTGGGTAGCATATTACAAAGAGAAATTTAAAGGAATTATATTTCTATACGTCTATACATAACTACACCAGTGTCTTAATTCTTATCCTTAAAACATGAATACAAATAGAAATGCCCTCAAAGTCTTTAACAGTGAGCATAAATTGAGCCTAGAGCTTAAGTCATACCTGTCTTTTGAAATGGGGGCCACCAGTGGGGCGTACCAGTTCACTCCAACCTCACAATGAGCATCCAGGTAGATCAGCACCTGAGAAAGGAACCATTATGTGTGAGACAAACAAATACATGCATTCGTACAGAACTAGTATACAGTGTACTATGGGGCCCAAACCTGTCCCAGAGTGGCTTTGCGGGCCCCTATGCTCCTGGCCTGGATGAGACCCTCTCTCTTCTCATTGCGAAACAGTTTGACAAGTCCGTTCCATTGTTTTATGTATTCCTCCAGCCTCTCTTTAAGATGTACTAAACAGAAAACACACACATGCACAAATACACTTCAGCTTTGTTTGGCATTTAAGCATTTCCAACTCTATTTGCTGTTTTGTAGCTAATCTAATTATTTTAGTTTGAAATCACAGTATTTTTGGAACAGTCCAATCAGATTTTTTCCACTATTTGAGAGGAGTCACATATTCAAAGTCACACGTAATGCACAGTGATGTTTAGGATATGAAAAAAGGCAAAATATCCAAACAAAATATCTCAAAAATGTTCAGCCTGCAGGTCATTTTGCATATTGCTGACACCTGTGTTATTACTGCAGCAAATGATGTAGATTTACCAGATATTGACCATGCTTGAGCAGATGCATAATAACCGACAGTCAGTCCTAAGGTCGGCTCTAAAAACTAATCGAAACTGTGCAGAGTGAACAAAGACCATCTGACCTTTACAACCAAGTGCTTAAAACAATCTATCAACAGACAACTCTATATAGCCTTTATCGATTCTCATTGGCCAAGCCTGCATTCATTCGTAGCTCCCCTGTGAATGATCTCTCAAAAGAGTAATGATCTCTATTCAATAACAGCCTGCCTGCCCCATATTAATGAATGAGCTCAGCATTACTTTTCAGCCAGGCCGCCTACAGGTTGTGGCAAAGGTATGACTCTGTGCAGAACACACGCTCTAGGGAGTGAAATCTGAAAACCAAAGTCATTTTCCTAACCCTAAAAAAAGTTACTGAAAAACAGGTGTAAAGACAGTGACAGTCCAAAACAATCCACACATACAAATCATGCAGCATACTGAGAACATTGTCATATTTTCAAAGGAATATTTTGAGGACTGAGGGCCAATGGTAAAGTTAAGGATGTTTTAAGGGCATCTCTACATTATTCATGAGAGGAAATGTCCCCCGACTGATTTCCATTCAGTTGTTAAAGGTCTGGAATTGAATGAACTACAGAGGGTACAGTAACTGTGCAAATGCTAGTGTTGTGAAAGCTAATCTGAAAAAATATAACAGGACAACCTCTTCGCTTACTGCCTTGGTTTGCTCTACACAGCTGGGTGTGCAATAAACTGTAACTGTAACAACTGACGTAGCATTGTCACTACACCATTCACCTACTCAACGGAAAAAGCAGCTTGTTACTGGAGAATCTGCACTGTGTTTAAAACAACAGAAACAAGCAGTTACTGTCACATTAAATGTAGCTAAGTTAGTAGTGTTGACGCATCTAGTTACTCTCCAAAACTGGTGAATACGTCAAAGACTTAGTCTGTATTAACGCAACACTTCAGTGCCTCATTGGTGGTGCAAAGGCAGGTTTGTTTAACCTCATTCAGTTGTGTTAGAGTCGTCAGAGTTTTACTTGTTAAGCAGGATGAGATAACAGGCTCAACAATAGAGTCCTAACCTGAAAATGAGTCAGAGTACACACGCACTATTCAGAGTGTTCGATGAAGAGATAAAACCTCACGCTACCTTTGTTACTAAAGTCATCAATCATGACGATCTCAGCCAGGTATCTCCTAGGGGTTCTTTTGATGACGCTGTGCACCGTCCTCATGAGGGTGGACCAGCCCTCATTGTGGAAGACGATAATCACGCTGGAGGTGAGGAGGTTCTCATCATAATGCCAATATTTACACCTGAGGAAAACACACACTGTTATGAAGCAGCTCTTTACTGGAAGTGAATGATGATGAAGAGCATGTGTGTGTGAGATTTGTGCTACTGATAAACACGGTTACAGTCTATTTTAAGGTGCTTGTTTATACACACACACGTAAATGAGCTTACACTCTTACATCCACCTACATCCAGGGGAAACCATTTTTGACACAGGAAACAGCAACTCTGCACAGTGTTTTCTCTGCGCATGGGAAAGAACTTCCTCATACTCTTTTTCAAAGCTCTAAGTTAAACCATAGCTTCTTGAAGTTGAGGTAAGTAAGGGCCAGCAGTAAAGCATAAGCTAGATGCTAGATTTAGTAGGTTAGGCTTTAAGGAACATAGAGATAGCACACATCTTATAAACTACAGAGACAGCTGAGGAAAAAGGATATAATGAGGACTGGATATGCTATAAACCTGAGGAACAATTTTCTTTGCTTGTTTGTAGATTATTTACACTAAAGCTTAGCGCAGAACTACCAGGTTCTAAAATAGCGCAAACAGAATTTTTAGTAAAAAGCTGGTTAAAAACTATGTACAATGAACAAGTCTTGGTAGTTGCGTAAGTGTACATATGATATATGGACTAGATTCAATTTAAACACTCTTCTAAAAACACAAATTTCTTCCCAATACCATGAAAATGACTTTCAAGGCCCAGGCCTGCAACACAATCAGTCAGAGTAATCCACAATCAGAGTAATGCTTTCTTTACGATGGTTTAGCCTTTATCATCATCAAATTTCAGTTACCATGTTCTTGTGCTGAGTGGATGAAGTCTGCACACAGACCTAACTGTGCAACAGCACAATAAAGCCACTTGACTGGATGTGCAACTCATTCCCATGACGTTTAATCTCACCGGAGATGTGGGGGATGTGTTGCACTACTCATAAACATGTTGTGAGCACCTCTCCATGCTAATGCTAAATATTAACTTTTCTTTAAAACTAACGTTCTCAAGCTTTTCAGGTAAATTACCGCATTTGATCAAATCACAGTGTGTGAACAACATAATTTTATATTTTGAAATAACCCATGATGCTGCAACATCCTTGTTAGTCTAGACTGGCTCTTTACAGATCTAGGGAGGGAATCTCCCACAACACAATGACATTTACAGTTTTCAAAACAATAAAATTATATTGCAATCCAGACATAATAATTTGAAATATATTTTAAAATTTGCTCATCTCCCATCTGCCCAGAAGTTTCTGGATATGCTTTACCTGTCAATATTGCAAAATACTGCAAGCTGCGCACTAAATCTATGAAGTACTCTATGACTATAAATTGAACGCAAAGCTACATTAAAATTGTAAACAAACAGAATAGAAATATAGAAAATAAAATACAAATTATGAATGGAAAATAAAAACAAACATTGTTTAGTATTACCACCTAGGCTCAAACATGACTATCTGAGGAGATTTTCATGTTGTTGTAAGTAACTGGTAAATTTACAAACAAACAAACAATAAATAATCTTTTATTTTATATTTATAAATACTATTTTATTTAGAAATAATGAGTGTGGTCAGTGGTCTATCTGTTGAAATGCTGGACGTCGTAGGGGCTCTTAATATTCAATTTAAACTGTTTAGATTTCTCACACCGCATACAGCACTGCCCAAGTACATAACATCCTCTCAACATTCCTTTAATATTTAATAGAACATGCGTGCAGATACAAACAAGCCTGCTCATCTTGCTAGTCAAGCACCCATGTCATTGGCTTTTCTTTAAACTCTTAACTGAGGGCCACAAGTGAATCACAACTGTCCTAACTGACACAGCCACTCAAACAAACAAAAACATGCAAAACCTTCAACAGGGTTTATTATTTCAGCAAGCCCTCAAGGAAAACAGGCCCTATCCCTCAAGTATGCAGAACATGCACCTTGCATGACTCTTATCTTACTGCAGAGTGTATGTCTTGTGAGGAAGCATGACAAAATTAGGGAAAACATCTCCAAGAAAGTAACTAACGTGTGAACAGTGACATCTTTTGACAAAGGTTGGTATCACAGTGTCCTTGCCAACAATTCAGTAACTCTTGATGCAAGGAAACGAAACTATAAATATATAAATAATTCCATATAATATTATTCATCTAAATTGTTGTAATTGAGCCTGGAAAAGATGAACTATCCTATGACAGTGTTTAGTTAGCTAACCAATATGACCAGCATTAACAAAGTTCCGCTACTGTGGGGTCATTGCTGATCAGATCAAGAGGAACCAATAGCTATAATGCCATCATGAAAATAACACATGGTGTTGTTTTTCCAGTAACATTTACTGTCAGTACTTAATAATAATGCTTATAAGAGTTAGCAGAATTTTACCCTGGCCTTAATCCTGACACTATCCAGATTTCCCTATTAGAAAAGGGTTCATTTCAATGGAATGGAATAGAAGTGGAGTGCAGTGAATATAAGTACACGTGCACCATCCTGGCACCATGCAGCAATGAAATAGAACTGCATTTACAAATTTGGGATTGCATTAAAATATTTTGTGGTATTTAGGCAACTGCAGCTATATTGTTATTTAGCTCAGATATTATAGCATGCAAAACAGTCAACAGGGTTTGATTGCCAAAACATATTCTGATAAAACAATGTCATAAATGCAAATGTGTATTAAACAGATAACATACTGCTCAAGTTAACTTCAAATATTGAAGCCCTATTGATGGTTTCAAGTAAAAAGTATAACATTGACCAAGGCACTATGAAACTACAAATGATTAAACTGGTTTTATCATCCACTACTGCCTAATACTGGCCCTATTCTTTAATATACTTCGAATTAGCAATTTCCTGTCTGTCTTTGTGATAAAAACTACTAACAAAATAACTCTACCATATAACAAATATGTCATAAACCCTACAACAGTGCTCTTTAATTACTTTCTTATGGGTGCCGGATTTTTCAGAAGGAAACTTGAGGGGTTTTCCAAAAAACTATTCCAGTATTCCAGAAAAATATTACATCTCAGCATTCAATGTAACTAACATGCTTACATATTAACTAAAATTAACCTGAACATCATAGCCCCAACTAACAAATAGTTTTCGAGTAATTTTACTTTGCAAATAAAAACACAATATTCCTTTAAGGCTATTGTTTACATTAGGAAATATGAAACTGAAAAATAACATGCAAAAGATTTGGTGAAGTCCATTCATTTGATGATGTGAAGCCACACAAGGAATCTCATATTATAGCTTTGATTGGAGAGATGTTGCCACCATTGAAACAGCCCTGCCCTACAAGGTGTGACTTTTGTTTAAACAGGACGACCTACTCAAAGGTAGGGTTGAACCTTTTAGAAATCACTTCGAGTCACTTCTGAAGCTATATGAATCTGTAAAGCTACCTCATTCAGATAATCCTGGGCAGAGGTAATGGGAGAGGGGAGAGGGAGGCTTATCATTCTGTTGTGACTTGGCCAAACAACATTTGTGTGGCCGAATTATGGCATGAAGATAATCCTATAAAATCTGGAACATTTGTAATAAAAGTCCAGAACATGACCTTCTCATTTCATTTTTTTGTTGGGGAGTACTGTTGTATTTTGATTAAATACTAGAAAAATAAGTCACAATATGACAATAAAATCATAATGTTGGCTTGACAGAAAAGGCGCTTCATTTCTATGTGTGATCACAAAGAAAACATGTCAAACCTGTAACTGTCTATACAATCTGCCTGCGCAGTTTAACAAAACATTCCCAAAATGAGAAATATTCAAATTGATACGTCAGTCAAACACACAAAATGCAAAATGTTTTGAAACAATGCCATACGTGGCCAAAAACACCCAAGGCATAGTTGCCCAACCGCCCCATATGACTACCACACCCGCATTCTCTTACACACACACTCATTCACAAATCAAAGTGACTTGCATCCATACTTACTCATCATGTCTCAAGTCACCGACAGTTCGATCCAGAGAGATCATGTCACTGGCTACCATATTAAAGCCAAATTCCTTGATGCTGGTCTGGACTGCATCTTTGTACTCTGGTCCCAGCACGAATGGTTTGCTTCCCTCCCCTGGTCCACCCTGAACTCCCTGTGGTTCTGGCTCTTTCGGCTCAAAATTACCCAGCATCCCCATCTTCAAAATAGGTGTATTATACACATTGGTGTGGGGCTTGAAAGTGATGTATTGCTTCTGGATCACATTCTGCTGGTTCTGAGCTTTTAACTTGGGGTTTGGCCTGTCACCGTTTTTCTGCCGAATAGACTCCAGGTCAACCTCGACTCCTTCTACATGTGGCCAAGGAACGACAGGCTTGAACTGGTCAGCCATGTCATTTTTTGGAGGGTTGGGTTGCAAAAGTTGACCTGCTTCTCTTCCTGCCTATAAAGATAAAACACAATCATGAGCCAAAACATAAATCTCCATGTGGCTGTGGTGTTTGCTAGTAACTTTGAAGTGCATTGAAGTACTATTTGCTATCAGACCGCAGGTAAACATTGACACAAGCACTTAACTTAAAAAGGCAGCCTTGGGTTTCATGAGATTCTGTACACAGACGTTTATAAAAGGTGTGCAAAACGAGCCGAGGGAAATTATACTCCTTAAGTACGTTCGCTTTTAATTACAATGCCAATCCGAGTAAACCACAGACTGCTTCTCTGTCACACAGTGACAGTTAGCTGTCAAGTGTGCCACGTGTCATTTGCCACGGTAGCTTACATACAAAACCAAAGACTAACAGGTGTGTGTTGTCGTATATTAACTTATATTTACTCATATTCGGACTTTTATTCAAATAGTACATCGATCCTCTTACTCAATTCTGAAGAACCCCTTTAAATCAACCGCAAACAATCAAATTAGACAACCATAAATGGACAGATCGTAAGAAAACAGGCCAACTTTAATGTCACATAAACCATTTCACATTATCGATGCGTGTCTTAGATAACCAAACAGTATGTACAGTAACGACCTTCCGGGTTTATGCTGAATTTGCTAAACAACATGAGGATGTACAGAGCCGAACCGACATTTAGCTCTGTGCTAACAGCTTACAAGGGGATCTGCGTTATAACACCAGTGTATATGCTTGATTTGAATGGAAAACCATCTCCGGGGAATAAATATAAATCTTGTGCGTGTGTAATAATTCTGCAGTCAATGGATCTCGCTGCTCATCTCCATGACAACCGCAGCAGTTAGCATGCTAATCGCCGTGCTAGCCGAGCACGCTGAATACTAAAATAGGATTCAGTAAATAACACGACATTGTTGCGAAAAACACAATATCACAACAGCGATCGGTCATTAAAGCGATACTTTACCAGGCCAGCGGCGAACGGGTTATCGTCGCCAGCTTTCGGTGTCAGGGAAGACCAAAGCAAAACCAGCCCCAGAAATGTGCCGATGACCAGTAAACTTCGAAGGATAAATCCAACTTTCACCCTCATTTTGGAGAATAAACTGAAAAAAAGAAAAAAAAGAAAGAAAGGGTGAGCTAGCTACCCAGAGCCAGCACAAATAAATACGCCGCAGCCTCAATGACCGCGTCCAGATATTCTCTCTCTCTCTCTCTCTCTCTCTCTCTCTCTCCTCTGCTCTGTACCCCTATTCAATTAAACTCCCACTGTTCTGTGTGTGATCGGTAACGAAAAGGGGTGTTACAGTCACAGTCCTACGCAAACACTGGGCGGATCGGTTTTGTGTGCGCCACGCAGTCATAAGAGCAAAACACACACGGATTTGAGTGAACATACACGGACCTACTGTATGATTTATTACAGATAAGAATCTGTTTCGTGGTTAAAGACTCTAAATTGTTCTTGGCCACGTGCAAAGAAGCCTTCTACAGGTGTTTGAAGCACAGGCGTATTACCACTATTGTAAAAGAGGTCTCTCTAGCATGTATCTCTTTACTGAAAACAATTAATTAATGTGATAATTCAATTAGAAATTAAAACATTTTCATGACTTCCTTAACTTTGTTTTAAACCCACGTGACCCTTTTAAAGTAAATAGTGACCGAGTCAGTTTCATGCTTATAATTATGCTACTTGTAAGAGGTTTGGAACAACTTAAGAGTAAGTAAATAAGAAGACAAACGTTAAATTTTCAATGAACTAACCCTTAAAAACTGTTTATTTACCTTTATTTTAGCTGTAATTGAAGCCTTTTTGTTTGTTTTGGAATTTGTACATTTTGTTAATACATTAGACTGGCGAGTATGCTAAAGTATTGTCCACCATAACAAAGAATATGTACGATAATAAGACAACCAGTCACTGGGTGTGCTTACAATATATAATTTATAACTTAAATGTTTAAAATAATTGCTGGAACACCATGACACACCCTGTGAAACTGGGACTGCCGGGTTTAACAGGAACTTGTGGTAGGTATGTATACATACAGGCTACAGCTGTCTGCCTTTGTGATATGTGCTATGTATACTTGCAGGACAATTTTATTTCATGCTTAAAATTTATATTTACAGTATTTATACATTTATCAATTTTTTTCCTAGCAAATGGCACTTGTGTCAAAGGAATATTTTAGAGGAATATTTCACACATGCAAACATTACAAGTTAATAATTCATAGTTGTTTGTTTTAGTTACATGCTTTACTACTAAGCCATTGCTCACACTGAAGGTAACTGAAAACCAAATATAAACAAATCTTAAGTCTGACAACATTGAACGATAGTCTTATCTGCTGTTTAATCACAGGATCATAAATCATATCAATCTGATTTTATAAAGTCCAGAGTCTATAGAGTGCAAAGTGCAGAGCTCAATGGACCGAAAACATCCAGAATACTTATAAACACATATCTTTCATCTCTAAATAAACCCGTGATGAAATTAAACACATTGTAAAAACAAGCTCTCTCTTTCACATGTTTAAGTTAGTGACTAAACATAACGTCTGATGAATTTGTGCTTAATATTATTCAGTTAAAAAAGTTTATTTTGTCGCAAAGATTTGTCTAATGCCTGACGCTGTCAATGGATTATTGCACAAAGCAACAAAATATTTTCATTAAAATGAGTTCCCCCTTGTGTTCAGGACAGAGAACATACACTATACTGTAGTCGATTGACGTTCTCTTACATTTACGTAAGATACGTTTCCAATTTCACCCAGAACTTAATTCACCACATTTTATGAAAAGAGTAATTTTAGGGGTGATATACTGTCGTAATTATCAGTCTTTGTGGTAAAGAGTTCAGTTTATGGTAAGATTTCTTTAACGTTCTCTATAGGGGACACATTAATAATTAGTGATATCAATGAGTCACATTAATAAATCACTTAAATAATGTTTTGGTTTAACCAAACCAGTTAATATATATTACCACATAAAGCACAGTTTACCTAACAAGGCATTCCTAACACTGCAAGAAATATATACTCTATAAAACATTAAACATGATTTTTGTATGGAAAAGCATTTATATCGTATATTTCTTGTGCACTATATTGATGTAAATAAACTATAACCAACAAACAATCAAATAAATAGCAAAAACCTTTTTTCCTTGAGGTTTTGCGTTTCAAAGAGTTAAAAACCATGAACAGTAATTGACATGTAGCTCTCGTGACAACTTTTACGTGGCCCTAGTCTGCCACAATATAACAATTCAGCACATTGGGTTATCAACACAAACACGTCAGTTTGGTTTTAAACGATACATTACACTACAGTGCTTTAAACTTGCACATATTTGGTTGATTATGTAAATAAATACTTAAAATGATGATGAAATTAGTGTTTCGCTTGTGTTGCTCTATCTAAAACAGGGGTCACCAACACGGTGCCCGCGGGCACCAGTTCGCCCCCAAGGACCACATGAGTCGCCCACAGGCCTGTTCTAAAAATAGCACAACTCACTAGTGAGCTGCGTCTAAAATTTAATTTTATTCTGTTGCTATTTTTTTTAATCACACTTGCATTTATATAGATTTAAAAATGACAATATCTTATGTTATTTATACATGGTTTAGTTGTTATTTCAAACTGGAGCGTATCAAACTGGTAGTCCTTCGTATGACTCAGTACCCATGAAGTAGCTCTTAGTTTCAAAAAGGTTGGTGTCACCTGATCTAAAACATGGAGAATTGCTATATTTGTAATATCTATATATGTAGTAGAGTAATAAGAGCAGATAATAAGGCTAAATGATATTCAAACAAGTTTGTTACCCAAAAGGGATTAAAACAACAAAAGTGACTCAAGGTTCAGTACATGTACTAATAGAGCATGTTTTTGAAACGACAGGAGTTTAAACAGTTTTAGTATGAATTCACCACCAGAGGGAGCCAAACCACTACTTTTGAGATACAACTGAACGCATGCGGATTAGCATAATACTGTCAGTGGAAGGAACAGACTATTCAGACAAACACCACCACACATCCACTCCTTTTCTGCTTTATTTATAGACGAGGAACTCTGTAACAAGATAGACTTAACTGAAAAAAGTCCCATTTAATTAGGTCACTGCCTCAACCCAGTTTTGACAGATACAAGAGATGATAAAAATCATTGGCAATATACATAACTTAAATTTGGAAAAGGCACCAAATAAATATAAATAAATATACAGTCAAAACAATCCCAGAAAAAATAAATAGTAATACAAAAAAGAGCAAACTTTTTCCAGTTTCTGGTTTTGTACAAATCCACCATGCAACCCTCAAGGAGTGATACAGAACATTCTTTCATTGGACTCCATTTTTATAGTCCTAAATTTGCTCTGTTGTTTATGTATAGGAAGCAACTAGGGCCAACAAGACCCCACAAGAGAGACAGAGAGAATCCGGGCTGTGCATAATCTCCTTGACCAGCAAGGTGCTTTGTGTGAAAGTGTTTCCACCAGTCTTGTGTCTCTCTGTTTCTAGTCCCCTCAATGAATATCCTGCACTTGCTCAGTCTGCTGCAGAACCTTGAGAGGAGCCTAGAGTTAGACAGTAAGAACATCCAAGCCCACGCTAAGAATTGTGGGAGATGTGTGTGGGAGCCAGCTGATTGGCTGACCACAACTCCAGGTCCTATGAGCTGGTGGCACTGTTGAATTTGTCTAAAATGGTGGCGTTGACTCTCTGGAAGATCCACTGCTGTGTTTCAGACTGTGGGTCACACTTGTTCATGAAAATCCGCTTATCGCTAGGGCTACAGTCCATGCAGCCACTGCTCACCAGGTGGTACAAAGACTTATCCTGCAGCAAGACAAAGAAAGAGAGAGAGAGAAAGAGAGAGTAATAATAATAAATATAATAAGCAGGAAACTGTGACCCCAGCAGTGGTCTTATCCCGCATAATTATCTCCCACTAGCCCTCAGTCAAATTACAGGAGTGGAACTGAAGAAATCAGCACAGAATATGTTTTCCCCTTTGCCTAATCAGAAAAGCTGACTTCATTTCATGGCTTGAGTTCGGAAGTGAAAAGTGAGAAATCGAAGGAGTGTGCTGGAGAGAGTGCATGCGGGGGTAGAAAGAGAAAGACAGAGGGAGGTGAAAGGTAAGCACAAGTGAAAGGATGGAGAGCTTTATGATCAATCTCCTATCAAAACTTTGCACAAGAGAGAAGAAGTGGAGACAACAAAGTGAGTCTCTCCGCTTGAAAGACTTTTCCACGGTGCACAGGGCATGTATATTTTGTGCTAGAAACTACTGAGTATGAGAAACAGAGCAGGTGAAAAAATAGAGGATGTGTCCCTCAGGGAGTGATAGACTGAGCAGAGGAGGGACATGCCTTCGGGCTTTCGGCTACAGTTCTGTGCTGCTCTCCCCTGGGTTGATTTACTGTTCTAGGCGCCTCAGGCGGCTCCAGTGCCAGGTACCACCTCTTTCTTTTAACTGTATAGTTCCTCTCTGTATAGCGCTGTCATTGGCCTATCCTACAACGACAGAGATTTCTTTGCTTGGCACCTTACAGCTTTGAGTGAGAGGGAATATCTCAGTTTAGGCTCACGAGAGCTTGCTGGAGGGCCAGAAGAACCACACTTTCATATTAAGGTCTATCATTTCTGACAGGTCCAGAGCCGTGTGCATTAATCCACAGGGGCTTCCGTAACGAGCCCTAGCACTGCTACGTTGCTATAGTAAGAT
Source organism: Botia almorhae (assembly GCA_036877575.1). Classification (NCBI taxonomy): domain Eukaryota; kingdom Metazoa; phylum Chordata; class Actinopteri; order Cypriniformes; family Botiidae; genus Botia; species Botia almorhae. The sequence continues at coordinate 14,849 of JAZGTJ010008392.1, forward strand.
ATACTTTATCGACCTCTAAGGGGGGATGCGGAGGGACAAGAAGGAAGACGTGTGATTCTTTGATTTTTCCTTAGAGATTGTGTAATGTATAAAGTAATTTAAAAACGTAACATTTGGGCATAAAACCTTCCTTTATTTTCAAGACAACGCAATGCATTTTGCCTTACATACCCTCACACTCAAGCATTGTGTCATTTTTGTCACAGTATTTTAAGCTGATGATAAATACGCAAGTATGCTACCAGTCACAATTTGGGACACATGTGAGCGGATTTGTCTTTCATTGCCCTAAAACCTTTTAGATTTTTTTTATAGGCTTAAATGCTTAAAAATAGTTTGTGGCTACAAATGAATATCAAACCTAAGCTTTTAATATTTTTACTTGTTTTTTTATATGGAACAAATGGAGCAGTTAGTGAAAGAAAACCAGCTAACAAGTGTCCAGCACACATGGAAACTCATTCCACAATGCACCTCATATCAAGAGTGTGAGGAGCTATGATCTAACCATAGGCTTGATTTAAAGAAGCTAAAATATAACTTGTTGAATTAAAACAAGCTTTGGTAGATACATAATTTTCATACATGTTTGTTATTTCATAGAAGCAGAGTGTACAAACATTTGACTGGTAGTGCCCTGGAATGATATTATTGCATTACCTTCCTGTAGCTCCAGTGCTGGTTACCCTTCATACCATGACAGTCATACAATGTGATGGGGCTGTTCTGACTAATAGCATCGAAGCAGAATTTTCTGGTATGCAGGGGATCTCCAGGCCTGATGTCCTCTCTCCAGCCAAACGTGAAAATCTGACCACCACAGAGAACAGCAGTACATTCAGTTACATTCAGCAGTACAAAATCTTCATGTCCAGGTAGATATGTGATTATATCAATCACATCTATCACTATATAAGGTGTAAGTTAGCAAGCCTGTTCATTTGACAATTATGGGATACAAATATTCCTTGAGAAATGTGGGAGGAGTCCATTTTGTTTATGCTGTAGACAACAATCTGCCCTGTTTGTGCTTGAGTAGAAGCCTTAAACCTGCTCATGTGCCCAGGTCCTCTCTGCGCCCTCTTTCAGGCACGTATCCAGGCGCAGCTCTGTGCCCGTGGAGCCGTGCTTAGAGTCGACGCACAATCCAGAAGCCACATTACGGATCTAAAGGATAAAAATGGATCTGATCAACAAAACATTTTGAAGAAACTTACACAAGGATTCAGAACGAGTAACCTTATTTCACTGACATTTTATTTATTCTTTCATTTTCCTTTCTATTATTTATATATAAAAGCAATTCAGACTGATTGTACATGTAATAGAACAGCATTTCCTAACCAAAACAATCACTAATCCACTAATGCTCTCTGTGGTGCCCTTGAATGCAGGGCTTTAAGGTTATAGAACATTAGCCAAAATTTTACTTCTTCCACAGTGCAGCGAGCTATGATGTGACCCCTGATCTCCAATCTGTTCAAATGCCAATCGCCCGACTGTTCAAACACGCACATTCTCCTCCGCATGAACTCCAGAGAGTTCCTATGCCCCCATCCTTATTGTCCACTCTTTTTTCACTTTTTGATTGGCTGTCCAGGTTGTCTCATTTTTTCAAGCCATTCAGGTGTACCCGACTGTTGTCACAGCGCGGCTCAATAATGCATGAGCGGTTGCAGCCACTGCATCTTGAGCAAAGCAGAGGCGTGAGCAACAGTTCTGGGCCAATTCTGCTCACTTATTCACCTCACTAGGGAGACATGGGGGTACCGGGGCCTGGGGCAAGGTCAAGCACACATACACACACACACACACACACACACACACACACACACAGAAAGGGTCTAGACAAAGAGGATGAACTGCGGGGGAAACATATTATGATGTGCAGGGTAGTGCATGCAGAATGCATCAGCTTCCACTGCGGATATTGTGCACCGCATACCAAGACCATCAGAGGAAACAGAGATTACAGAGTGTTTGTTGGAACCCGTTTCCCCAAATATGTTTTTCTCACGCTTATGAGTCCTGAACGATGACGGGGGATTTGTGGTTTTTCAGTTCTTGGCAAGGAATGACTGTTGAAAGTAATTGGAAGTCAGTAGCCTGCACAAATCAACATGAAGTTCAGCTCCGCCAGTGGATGAACGCGTGACGTAGGGAAGATGCGAAATTAGTTTGGCACTTATAGGAACAATTTATAGGAACGGAGACAGCGCACCTGCTTTGAGCTGTGATTTTTTTTCAAATGAGCTGGATTGGAGAATTGGGTGTGGTTGAGTCTTACAAATGGAACAAAATGAAATAGAAAAGCAAGGTCACACGATGCCCTGTGTCGCTAGTTTATTTCTAAAAGCTTATTTTTTCTTTCCGAGGTTTAAAAAGGAAAACATGTTTGCTTTATTTTATTGTCTATTAGCAGGCCCTCGCTCCTTGTTGGACCTTGCCATGGAATGAGGTTTTTCTGGGTGTATTATTTGACTTTTTCAACGCAGTAACTAAGACATGCATTTGACCCCTAATTTATTGAATGCAGCCAATTTACTATAACATCACGTTCCTGCGAAGACAGAGCAGCTATAAATGGGCATATAAAAACTATAAAAAAAATCTTTTACACAGCTCCCAGACAAACTTATCTATCCATCCATCCATCCATCCATCCATCCATCTATCTACCTATCATAACGCAAATTTAAAAGAAATAATATATATTTATATATATAAACTAAGTGTGTCTGTCTGTAAATCTGTCTGTCTGTCTATGTATCTAGATTCAACCCTGCCAGGTTATGCTGGAAGGGTATATGTAATCAGAGGGCTGTTTAGAGGTAAGAGGTAAATATCACAGCATCAGACCAAATCAGCTCAGCTCTCTCCTCTCTCTTGCTCTCAAACCGCAGGGAGGTACTCTAAAATGGGCCTAAAAACTGTATTTACCCCGTAACAGCCTTTGACAGCAATAGCTATGGGCATGAAAGTCAAGCAGCTGCCTGAAAAGTCTGCTGATTGCATTATTTAAAGTGATTTGAGTGTATTGAAGAGGCAGCTGTGGGGGAGACAGAGTATATGTTTATGTGCGTGTAGCTGGACGGGTGGGATTAAACATGATGGTGTCTGGTTGACAGTTTGCTTACCCATCTCACCACCTTGTTAAGCAGGGGGAAGGATGAGGATCACCCCCATCTTTTGGTAAAGATGTGGGCAGAGACCCGATTCTTTCCCTAGGTCCCTCTACCCTCTCTCTCTCTGTCATAGCCCGTGGGGGTGGCTTTGAAAGTCCAATGAGGCTATTTTGTTGTGCAATACATCAGACGGGGTGACAGGCGGCCAGTGCGGACAGACCGGCTAGAGAGTCTGGCGTATGAAGCTATCAGCCTGACAGTCAAATTACTATCATTTTGCCTTAGGAAAAAACATATTTACTGTGCATACATTTTCCCAAAATAGGTTTCCCAGCCACACACCGCACAGTCTTTCTATTTTGGCATCAATTTACAGCACAAATGCAGAGCCGGCCAATAAGAGGAAGGGGTGGCATGTCGGTAGCTAATGGACTTTTGGGACGGCACATCTAAAAACAACTGGAACCCAAAACCTGTTTTCATTGTCACTTTAGCCTGCACATTCAATTTGTCATGGAAAGACATACGCGTACATGGCGCTATACGGTAAACGTCAGCCCCTCAATTAATTCTGATGGGGAATTAATTACTTTTGTAAATTATCATTTGCCATTTCTGACACATCATGGCAGGGGACTGAGAAAAAGAGAAGACGGGGTTTCCCGCAGGGGTTTCATTAAAGCAAGATGTCTATGAGGTACATCTTTCAGAGGTGATTAAAAAGGCCTATCAAAGCAGAAGATGAGAAATCAGTCCATGCATATTAACCCCCCCCACCCCTCCTTCACTATGACAGACAGAAGCTAAATTGAAGATGGAGAGAAATGACATTCCATGCACATTCCCAAGTTTTTTCCATATTCCGGCACAGGAAACCCAGAATGATAACGGATGACCCACGTGGCCCATCTGGCTGGATCAGCTCCAGTAATAAATGTATAACACTACTTGTGTTTATTTATGATTTAGGAATCGGTGATGCAAGCAATGGTTGCGTTGTGATATATATTAGAAAGCTGCGTTTTAAGTGAGGACCGGCGACCCGCCTGTCTTCAGTGAAAAATATGTTACATTTCAGCCGGCAGTGTAGCTCATAAATCAGTAAACATTTTGGTGTAGGTTCTTGTCATATGCACGAACACACCTTCACGCAGTATTGCATATGCGCTTTGTACGCTTGCCGATCGTTCCAGCGTGTAACTCAAATGAAACTAAGTGTAGAAAAGCTATGTGACCACTTATAAGTGAACAAAGAGATATGAGGTGTAACTAATAAAAGCAGCAGGGATGTCAAGACTTTACAGGTGAGTTAATTTATTGCTATTTAGTTATATACTGCCTGTTCTAAAAATAGCACAACTCACTAGTGAGCTGCGTCTAAACTTTAATTTTATTCTGTTGCTATTCTTTTTTTAATCACACTTGCATTTATATAGATTTAAAAATGACAATATCTTAAAAATATGTTTATTATACATTAAGTTTAGTTATTTCAGAAGAGTGTATTAAATTGGTAGCCCTTTGTATGACTTAGTACCCATGAAGTATCTCCCAGTTTCAAAAAGGTTGGTGACCCCTGCTCTAAATATAAGTCTCTCTCTCTCTCTCTCTCTCTCTCTCTCTCTCTATATATATATATATAGCTGCAAGTGTTTTTTAAAAATGTTTTCATTCTTATGTTTCAAATGTTTCAATTTTTCATTCTGAATTACCCATTAAAGTACCAAGAACAAACAACATATTTTCAATATGCTGTATTTCATATATACAGTGCCTTGCACAAGTATTCACACCCCTTGAACTTTTTCACATTTTGTGATGTTCAAAGCTAGAGATATTTTTTATAACCTAACCCTGCTTTAAACTTCTCCACAACTTCATCCCTGACCTGTCTGGTGAGTTCCTTGGTCTTCATGATGCTGTTTGTTTACTAGTGTTCTCTAACAAACCACCAAGGCCTTCACAGAACGATGTATTTATACTGAGACACAGTTACACACAGGTGGCCTCTATTAACTAATTAGGTGACTTCTGAAGACAATTGATTGCACTGAATT
>JAZGTJ010008393.1:0-21081 GCA_036877575.1 Botia almorhae
GTCATGCCAGTGGGCGTGGCGTCGCGTTGTTATTGCTGACAGCGCAGAGTTACATATTACTTTCAAATCTTAAATTTATAGACTGTGCAAAATAACTTACTTATATCTTATTCCGAGGTATGCATACTATGCACAGTATGCAGATTTTCAGTATGCATGGAACACCTCTACAACATTTGTTAAAATGCGCAGTAATACTTGGAATACAACTAAAGCGCACTGCACGGAATACCGTATCCCACAATGCAGTGCGCTCGACTTGACTTTATCTTTTCAGCAAATGAATTAATAGGAATATCGTTTGTGAGTTTATTTAACAGTAATCTACTTTAAATTGATTAGACTTCCAACAGTTAATACAAATCTCAAATAAAATGTTCTATTATTTTTGTATTTAAAATGCAAACATCACAGCATAATTAACCGGCATTAAACATGCATAATGAGGACATAATAATGTATTCTGTTTCGTCATAATATTTTTACAGTATGGTCGACTCTGTTCTGAGTGGTATTCGGTAAGCATCGTGCCTGTATTCTATTTCGAAAATATCTGTAAATTACGATTAAGTTTTTGACCAATCACAGCCATTAAAGAAATGTGATTTTAATGCAACTATTATAACCGTCAGCTCTCTGTGTGAGCTTATATGTAGGAAAGCCCTGTGTTTGTGTAAAAGATCTAGCATAGTGATTCTGCATGGATGGTAGATGAGAGATCTCAAATCTGAGCGTTCGGCTATTCTAAACTCTTACATCACTGATCTCACGAGAGCAGCTCTGAGGGTCGAATATCTCCACACCAGCTCTGTGTTCCACTGACATGAGCTTTGGTGACATCATGTGACTACAGTGGAGGTGTCAGACAGGTCTGCTTGCATTTGATTGGCTCCTGGTCTGGTTTGTGAATAAGAATCAGTAGTCGGTCTCTCTCTGTTGTAACTTAAACATATTCAGGCAGCGGATTAATTCCTTTTTTAAGAAATGCACAAGAGTTGATTGTAATCTGAATGTTCATGCCTCATGTTTGGGTTTGACTTGTTAAACCAATGCCAGCCCTCATTGGCACGATTAGTTAATAATTTATTGAGTCAGGTTTGGTAAAACACACATGCACTCAAATGTTTGACATGGCACTCAGTGATTACATACAGTATTCGGTCTGTATCTGATAATATTCAGTATTCATTTGTGATATTTAGTCATTTTAAACTCACAGTTCCGAGTAGATTTACATTTAGCAGACGGATCACTTTTTTTAAAGCAATATCTGTTATTTTTGCCTTGTCATTTCTCTCATGTTTTTGTTTTTGAAGTACAAAACCTGTTTTGGCTTGATGCTCATTTCGGTCAAGTGACCCTCATGATGCCCTATTTAAAACTATTTTACTAATTCAATTATAATTATAATGCGCGAAGCTTTTTGAACTATTTTAATGAGCTTTTATGAATATAAAACATAACTGTAACACAATCTGAAACTAGACATTTTAAACTAGAGAAGCCAAAACAGTACCAATAACAATATTCTGAATCATGTTGTTGAAAATAACATGGGACAGTTGGAAGACATTTTAGAATCATGTAAACAGATGTATGAACACGATGATGTTACAGTGATTGAGTGTGTTTTAAAACTCACAGGTGTGATCTCTCTCACTCTCTCTCTCTCTCTCCTGTAGATATGTTCTTGTATGATCACCTCTCGATGCACGAGGATTACAAAGCCGTCATTTGCGATGTCTGCAGGAAAATCACTGAGCTTCAGGACGTCCGGACTTACTGTGGTGAGTGTGGATGTGTGTGCTGAGAGTTGTTCTCGTGCGATTTCTTCTGACACTCTTTGTATGGCAGTTTAACGATGTGGATTTATTAAGCTGGGTCCACGCCAGCCACAGAGAAGCTGCGCTCTGCGTTTAATCTTAATGTTTGTTTTTATTTAGTTCTCGTCTCATTGTCTTGCCATTAGTGCGCTGAAGTGTTTGGTTTAAAGATTGGTATCTCGACACCGACTGTCTCTCAGAAATTCCCATTGTGACAAAGTTCAGCTGTGATGCTTGTTGGATTCGAAGTGATGAATCATTTAGAAAGCCATGAGATCAGATGTGTTCAGCAAATGACTGCCGGCGTTTACCTCAAACAAACGAAATGTTGTTATTCGCTTAGCTAAATTATTTACAAACAAATGTTAAATCTACATGTTATCATTTTTAAATATAATATGAGCTATATAACTACGATAGTGACGCTAGCTTTAGCTAACACTAAATAGATTAAAATTCTCTATTATTTACGCAATGTAAAATGAACATTCTTGGGGACTTATTTAATATCTTGTAAGGGAAGTGTTTTTTTGAACTTACAGTGTACATGTAGGGTGTCATTAGAACGCCCTGTTCACGCCTCTGTGTAACACCTTAGGCGTGTTATGACACCACTTACTGTAGCCCACGGCGACAGCCTAACCTTCTATTAGAGCCGGGCATTGTGGGTGGCCAAACGGCCTGGTGTTAACATTCAGTTCAGCTGAGTGTCTGCTGTTAGCGGCCGAGTGCTGCTGTCTCTTACTGTGAATAGTCCCTCTCTCCTCTTAAAGGTACAGTTCAACAAAAACATAATTTATGTTTTATTTAAGTTTTCAGTCTGATGTCACTTTGAACAAGCATGACTTCCTCCATTAAAACAATGCATTTTAAACACTAATTTACTGTGTTTTTTTGTCATTTCCAAGCTTGAAGTATCCAGTCCCCATTTACTTCAATTATATGGAAAAGAACAGCAAAGACATATTTCACAAATGCTAAAGTAAGCCTTTAAATAAAGAAAGTCTTACAGACTTGGAAGAACATGATAATAAATATTGACACATTTTTTTGGTGAACTGTCCCTTTAAGAGACAGAGTTTCATAATGACTCTAGAGTAAGTTTGTATTGGTTTTGTTTTGCTAAGACACAGAGAAGGAAGAGTAAGTGGTATCTTGGGATGAAATGTCATGTTCAGAAAGAGCGAATGTTCTTTCTGGCTCGTCGAACAGCACGCGTTTTTCACTAACACCTCGTCACGTTTGTTTTGTTTTTTTCCACACTGCGATCTCTCACATCTGTTTCTGGTGCTGTGCCCAGACCGCGTGCGCTCTCGTGGAGCCGAGAGCTTCTCGCGCGGTTGAAACACGCACACTCGTGCACGGAAGGCCGTTGCCAGCATCGCCTCACTCACGCCTCCTGCTGGCTGCAGGCAGGACCCGTTTTCTCAAGGGGGAGTGTTGAGGAAGAAACTGTCACTCTCTGTGCCTTCATGTTCAGTCCTCCCCGCGGCCCCCCCCTTCCTTCCAACCGCCCGTCTGAGCACGGAGAGCTCCGCCGCAGCTGCGGGGCGGCTGCAGTTCAGTGCAGGGGTCAACGACACTCAACTATTCAACGAGAAAGACAGAAATGCCTCCAGCCGTAGACGAGGAATGCTTTTCTCTTGTGTTCCACTCTCGAACGCTCTTTTGCTTTCACTTTTTTTGTCTGTTGGACTGCTGCAGAGACAGACAGGCTGGGTAAGTGCCTCTCCCAACCCGTGTGTGTGTGTGTTATTCAGAGGGCACATTTGATCCAACCTCACGTGTTGGCTTAGCTTTCGGTTTGCCGCCCGTGCATGTTCCGTCGGACCCGTGCTTGTTTGCGCGCGCGCGTGTTATTAGCCCTGGAAGCGGCATTAGGTCTCAGTAGTGACGTCTTTCTGAAGTTGCAGGCCGGGTGTAAACAGACGCAGCTGAGCCGAGCAGCTTCCTGTGGTCTGTCATACAGGGAGACGCTAATCACAGACCACACACACACACAGATTGAGCAACAGCACTTGTACTTCTGAACTGTGTAGGTTTAACAGTAAAACGATCATTGCTTTGATAAATAATAAAACTGCTGTGGCTTATAGAATATGTAAAATCACAAAATGACAGTGAATTGTGTATTGGGTGTCTCTGATAGTCAGGTTTCTTCTTCTTGGGTGTCTTCTAAGAGATGTTTTCACACCTGTTGTTTGAAAGGCATTTTAAACTATTAATTCAAAGGGTGCTGTAGACAGTGACAGGAAATCTTTGAGGCGAATGTGATGGGAAACTGTTGCAGGCTATACTCAAACCTGCATCGCTCACAGGAGCACCACTGCTCTGAATGCTAGGAGCACTTACCAATGCACCACCATTTGTCTTCATTACAATATTATAGGAAAGCAACGTACCTGTCAGCAATGTGGACTTTGGCCTTGTCTCAGCCCAGCTGAAGGAGAGACACCAACAGGCCTGTTTACACACCTGCTGCGTATTCAGACCAGCAAATGCTCAGTGGCTTGTTGGTCTGAGGCGACGGGCTGGCGCTCCTCAGTCTTACTCGCCTATCAACCCCTGTTGAGGCGAGGATCTCTCCCTGTGCTGTACCTGAGCAGAGTGTGTCAACGCCAGCCCCTCTGAGACCTTACAAACAGTTTGCGACTCTTGGCTGCGGTTTTCTGGCAAACAAACCCGATGTAAAAGCCAAAAACAGCTAGAAAGCTGCCAGAGCGAGCCAGTGGCTTTATTATTACACATTGAAAAAAAAACATTGTTTTTTAGCGCAGTAACCCGGTTTATGCCTTAGCCTAGCGACATCAACAGAGCGTGTGTATTAACCAGCTAAACAATGTTGTAGTTGTGTTTTATGTTTAACACGTGTGTGTGTGTGGTTTTGTAATTACAGGTATTCGGGGAGTAGTTAAGCAGTGAGTGACTCCACCCACACACCCCCCCCCCGCCCCCTCCAGAGCCATGCATAGCAAAAACAGTGAGTGTGCCTGTCTTACATTCCCACAATCTCTCTGTCTTAACCTTTAGAATCCGGTTGAAATCATTTCAGAAAAATACATGTTATGTGTAAATGAGTTAATTCTGTACAGCACCGTGTCTGTAAGCATCTCTCTGATTGCCCAGTGGCCAATGTGATGCGTCTATGTATGTGTAATACAACTTTTGCTTGTATTGCGCAATACCATGTCAAACACAAAGCTATGTAATCAACTCCAAATTGACCAAGGCAATATTTAACATTTTTCTTTGTAATTTACATGTACTTTATTTACATTTATGCATTTGGCAGATGCTTTTATCCAAAGCGACTGACAGTGCATTTAGGCTACACATTTGATCTGTACGTGTGAGTCTTGGGACTCACCTTTGCTCTGCTCAACACAATTCTCCACCAGTTGAGTTACAGGAACACTTTGTTGGTACAACCAGGCACAGTTGTTTTTGGATCAACCTGGCTGTTGTAGCTGCTCCTCAGTGAATGCATGTTAAACTTCTGTCTTCTGATGTTTGATGATCTGTAGACAGGAGACATGGCTCTCCCAGCAGCTCCAGGGCTCCACTGCTTCCTGTCAAGGCGAAGATGGCAGTGGGTCAGAGTGAAGTTGACCCGCCCTTCCGAATCCCTCGTGACTACCCTCACTCTCGATTCAACAAAGCTCCACTGGCTGTCTATCCACCCAAGGGGGCAAGAGCCAAAGCCTGGTGGGTAAAGCAATGGCATGAGTCTTAGGGGTAGGATAGGCAATAGCAAGCTAGCTTTGAACCCTTCCTTCAGAGTGTTCTCCAAGGCCACGCCCCCTCCTATAGTGTGCAGAGGTATGCAAATACATGGTTTGACAGGCAAATAGGACATCCTGTCATTGCATTTGGACCGAATGCAATGATTGGACCAACATTTTATGGTCCTGCACCTTCCACGAAAGATAAATATGTATCTAAATATATTTAAGATGTAAAGACACTTTAAACCAGCTTAACAAAATGTTTGAAAGTTTTTTTTTAAATTTTGCAACATTTATTTCCTGTCAGTTTAAAAATCCAGAATTGTGATTTGTGGGTTATAAAAGCAATGTAATAACAGTGTAATTGTTCTGTTTGCTGTAGTGTTTCCTTACCTGTGGTGAGTCTGGAAAAGATGTGTTTCAACAGATCAGAGGGCGCACACCTCAAAGTCAACTCCTCTCCATCTCCCTCTTCCTCTCTCGCTCTCTCTTCGTCCTCTTCCTCGTCTTCCTCTCCATCATCTGCTTCTCTGAAGTCCTCCTTGACATCACCAGCATCTCACAAGAACCAGGAGAAGCTTCTGAACGGGCGTGGCCCTGTGACTCCACGCTCGGCCACGCCTCCTTCGCTGATTGACAGGCGGCCCAGTCCCTCGCGCTCACCGCTGGAGAAACGGCCCGCCCCCTCTCCCTCGTCACAGGAGAGGAGACCCGTGGTCTCCACATCTCCATCCCCATTAAATAGGAGACTGTTAGCCCCGCCTTCTCCCCCAGACAGGAAGCACCAGAATGGAGCCAAGGGTGCGAGGCACAAAAGAGTGTCGGGTGAGAAAATGCCTGTTTCATGCAGAAATGCTGGGATAACAGTGTGACATCTGGGGTTCATGGTTTGTGGAGATGTGGTTGCTCCACTGGGACCTTGTTTTGAGGGTTTTGCTCATAACTCTAGCGTTATCCTCAGATTTCTGGTTGGTCAGTGAAGAAACTGTCTGTGTGTTGTTTACTTGGTTCTTGGTCACTCTGGAGGTTTGATTTATGCTGTTTTAGCCTGTTGCCAGATCCACTTCTTCTCCAAACACCAGAGTTATTACAGTGAGCTTGAGGTTGTAGAAGGTGTTGATGTTACGGTACATACCAGACTGAGCTGAGCTGGATTGTTTAAAGCTGGACTCTGCTCAAAACCGCTGATAGAAGCCCAGTGGTGTTCCACTTGGGCCATGCTGTCTACATAGACAGCTCCCTTATAAGGCAACATCCTGTCTGAAATCAAAGCTGAATTTGAAATGTTTGCTTTTCATGAGCAAATAATGCCTTTTCATTATAGTACAATTATTGTATCTTTTCTATTTAGTCCTAAATAAAGAAGTGGGCAGGATTTCAGCAGGATTTGGAAAAGAGAAGAAATGTTTGTTATGTTTAATAATAAAATTATTGTTGTTGTTGTTTTTTGTAGTTTGAACAATCACAGCCATAACATGTTTGTTTAGGTGATTGTTAAACACGTAGATTTTCCAAGTGTATATTAAACAAATAATGTTGTTATTTTAAGCCAATTATGAAATGCTGTTATTGTGGTACAGGTCGAGTCTTCGATCCGAATAAACACTGTGGGGTTTTGGACCCAGAGACGAAGCGACCGTGCACTCGATCTTTGACGTGCAAGGTTAGTAGCGTTTTATGAGTTTGGCTCGTTTTGTGTCTCTTTATTTGTTGATTTTATATTTTAGCACATTAAATTATCTGCGTGCTGCTCTACATAACTGGTTTGTGTGTATAGACTCACTCTCTGACCCATCGGCGAGCCGTGCAGGGGCGGACAAAAGACTTTGACATTCTTCTGGCTGAGCATAAAGGGCGGGCGAAAGAGAAAGAGGCGGTGCAAAAAAAGGACGTTCAGGCAAGCAGCCAACCAGTGCAGGTGACACAGTCACATGACATTGCACCCAGCCTATCCACAAGCTGTCCCAATGGCAAGACCACTCCCACTCTGAAACTGAGGCTGGCCAATTCTCTCGCAAACAGGTGCCCGCTGTCAACTCCATGAGAATCCGTTTGCATTCGAATTATAAAAGTTAACAGTCTTTAAAATATTTGAAATAATTATGTAGTCGTTAAATAATTATTTTAATAATTATTTAAATTACTTTTTAGAGATGTTATTTAATGTATGTTTCTAGAACTTAGATCTTTAATCTTTGGTCTGCAGAGTGTCTGGCAGCGCGGGTGCCGCGGTGCTCAGCTCCGCCCCCGCGGCGCCGCCCGAAGCCCCGCCCATCTGGCAGAAGAGCGGAGGAGATGCGCGTCTGTCCAGCGACGAGGGAGAGGCCGACGCCCCCGAGGAGTCGGAGAAACCGCTGTGCCATTATTCACCACACCACCCGCGACCCTTGAGTGTGAGCTGAGCGACACAATAGTGAAACAAAAGAGGGTCGTCTAGCCCTTCATCACAATAACAGATCTCTCTCTCTCTCTCTCTCTCTCTCTCTCTCTCTCGTGTGTGTTAGTGCTGTACGTTCAGCAGTCGTTTGATGGGACGGGGTCACTACGTGTTTGACCGGCGATGGGATCGAGTGCGTCTGACGCTTCACTGTATGGTGGAGAAACATGTCAGCTCTCTGATGTGGAGGTAAATAACTGTCAGTTTACATCATTTGGTGCGAATGTGTGCAAGTGTGTGCAGTTAACGTGTTGTGTTTGCCCCCCCAAAACATTTTAAGGTTTATGTCGTAGGTTTTAATTTGGCCTTTAACCTGTTTCCTGTTTAAAGGTTAATCAGGGAACTTTTCTGTACCCTTGAATAACTTAAAAAAAAAAGGAAAATAAAATTTAGTTTATATAAAATAAAGTATAGAAAAGTTTGTTTTTCAAACTTTTCTGTATTCAGAAGCGCATCTGTTTGTCTTTATTTTACTGCTGGAATGACGTGATACAAGCGAAACGCTGTTTTCTCTCAGCAAACGTGTTTCTTAGGTTAACATGCCACACAGGTTCCTGCCACAGACTGATGATGTCATATCCTGTTTGTCACAGGAAAGTTCCCCTAGTGGTGGAGAGCGTGACAAGTGCCTCCCCCTGCCCGACTGAAGCCTCTCCGCTCGGCTCTCCGTTCCTCCCCAACCACACGCTCACACCTGCCGTGGACGGAGTGTCAGTGGTTTCTTACTCCACCTCATTTCCGCACAATGGCGCTGGGATGTTCTGCATCAGGGACCCGGAGCCCGGCCCCAAACTGCAGCGGACTAAACCGGCCAAACCTTTAAAAGTCTCGGGAGACGGACCCAAAAAGCGCAAACTGCCTCCCGCCTCCGAGTCGGGGGCTTACCGGAAAAGCGGGAACAGCTACCATCTGCCGCCGGGCACAGAGCACATCAGTAACGGTGCGGCGGCCCTTAGCATGAGGGCCAAACCGCGACCTGACGTGCAGGGGCCGAGGGAGGACAGGTACAGCAGTGCAGAGTTCACAGCGGTTCACGGGAGTGTCTCATCTCACAGCTCTCAGTCCTGCAGTTTCTCAGACGACAGGAAACGAAAGAGTTCAGGGTCCTCCAGATCGGCAGCACTGGACGGCATCTTCAGGAAAAGCGGCAGTTTGCTGTCGTCCGTCGCCGAAACCCCTCACAGCGCCCCACCCAGACAGGTAAACTTATGCAGACTCGAAAGCTTTTAATTTACACAGATAAAGTATTTATGTTTTTAAAAGTATTTAGTATTTAATGTATTTAGTATGTTTACTTGAAAAAGATAACATGATGACCAATAAAATACAAGCTTTTGACTCCTGTGTTTGACTCCGATTATGATTTCAAAGCTAATTGGCTATTGCTAGCCTCTCAGAAATTAGCTGTACCTACTGTACCTTGAAATGTCAATCACAAACTTTTTATGCTGTTAAGTGTGTGATTCACAAATCTCGTGTACACGCACACACACACACACACACACACACACACACACTAACTCATCATTCTTGTAGCCCAAGGTACCGCACTGATGCTGCAGGACTGAGGACTGCTGGTGGTTCTGCTGGAAACATGAGGTTCTTTCGAACAGCGTGGACGCTCGGCGCTGTCTGTCCTGCCTTTATCCCCACGGCTGCCTCTCGTCTCTATTCTTCATTTCCATCCTTTGGTTTTGCATTTCTCTAAGCGCTTCTGTGCCGCATCCCTCAGCTGGGAGTGTAACAAGAATGATTCTCTCGAAACAGACCTGTTGTTTTCTTCAAGAAATATGTCACAAACTTCAGTTTCTTACAGATTCAGATTTTGTTTTGTCATAACCAGCACACAACAAACACGTTTCAGACATTTAGTGATACATGGATGGAGTTTATTTTCATTTCGATGGCGAATCCATTTCGGACGAACAGAATTTTATCTCTGATGGAGAAGAACCCTCACACTCATTTCTGTCTGAAGTGCACTTAATTCATGCCTGAACTACACAAAAGGAGACGTTTTAACTAAGGGAATTTTTTGCAGACGCATTTTGGCGAGTCGTATTTTTCTAAATTGGATGAATTCAGGGTTTCGAGTATTTTGTCTCTCGTGGAATGAAAACGTCAGGACTCGCACCCCAATTGTAGAGCAACTTTCACCCGTCATGAATTTTGTACAATAATTTATCGTTCTTTTCTAACTGATCCGATTAGTCCCTCACACGTTGATCAGAAGTTTATTTCTGTTGCCAGTTTTAAAGTTTAAAGTATTATAGAAACCCTATTGTTGGAAATGTGTGTACATATCTTTTATTATAATTGTTTTTTGTATTTATTGTTTAGGTCTGACAGAGGTCAAAAGATTTAGCGGTTTATTGTTTCTTTCAGTCGTGTGTATCATCAGTCTGGAGATGTTTGTTTTGAAAGGGTTTAGCATTAATATGCTTGCACTGCTCCTCAGATGCTGATGTACCCTCAGCTTTTAATCTCAGCCTCCCGAGACTTCTCCAGCAGAGATACAGATGCAATGAGCCGTTATTGGCAATCAGCAGTTCTGTAGCCGGAAGGTTGCCAGTTTTGTCTTCTGAAGATGTCATTAGGTCCACGTACCTCTCGTAGTGTTTCAGCACCTAAAGTGAAATGAAGGCCTTCTCGGAGAGGACATGGAAAAACATTTGAAACTGGTCACCTGTACGTGATAGCAGAACTTAAAGGGATAATTCACTCAAAAATTTAAATTCTTTCATCATTCACTCGCGCTCATGTCGTTCCAAACCTGTAAGACTTTTGCTTGTGTGGAACACAACAGAAGATGTTTTGAAGTTTGTTGGTAACCAAACAGCAGTGGCACCCGTTGATTTCCACTGTATGGACACAAAACCACAGAGACATTTCTCAAAATATCTTTTTTTTTGTTCCACAGAAGAAGAAGGTCATAATGGTTTGGAAGGACATGAGTCCTCATGAATAAACGATTGCAAAAAAAACTGGTAAACTACCTAAAGAATTCCTTAAGATGAAGTGTGTCTTTTTTTAATTCTACGATCCACATAAAATTACAAAAGTAAAGAGTACATTTACTATAAAGTTCTTAAAGGTACAATCTGTTACTTCTGCATACACCAAATGGAAATGCAAAAATAACTGTTTTTAAATACGTTTCCAGAAAACACACCCTGTCTGTTAACAGAAAATATTACACAAATATTCAGTTTAATGTGTTTGGACTCGATATGAAGCTGTGCGCTCTTGAAAGTGATGTATAAGCTTTTGCCTTGAGACTTTAAATCGAAAATGAACTCGGTGAGAAGGTCTTCATTTTCAGCAAGAATCTTAATATGTAAAGAGGTTAAACTCAGAACTACAGCATCTGTAAAAATCCCTTTTGCACTTTTTGCCATTTTTCGTCATTTTAATACTCTTTTATTTATGAAAGTATTGGATATATGAATCTATGAGAAAAAATAATCATTTATATTTGCTCGATCAACAGCAATCCGACTGTGTAAACACGTGCCACTCTGTGATGTTGACAAGCCAGTTTGTTTGCTCCGACAGCTTTTTGCTTTATTTACATGTTGGGTTGTTACCTTGTTGCCTTGCCACCAATGTGAAACTGTAGGTCAGCCAGCAGAGCTCAGAACCAACCCGGTTCCACAACACAGATCGAGGGTAAAGTGCTTCCACGTGAAATCCGCGCTGTAGTGTCTCACGTATGTGCAGACCGCCGTGCTTAAGGTCAAAGGTCAACCTCAGTTCATTCAGAAAGAAGGAGTGTTAGACGAGGCTTGTTTGTGTCATTAACTGTATCACCTTTTTCCCTCGCATGTCAGTCATTAGAATGATTTTTTTTATTCGATATTGTCAGATACTATATTTTTTCTAAATAGACTGAAGAACCGTAAGTTTAAAAAAAATACTGAGTGATTCAAAATAGCACACTGTAGACTTTAACTCAATTCTGTATTTTCGCAGGCTGATAAACAACACAATTTTATTGTGGTCATAAATCGGCTGGTCTCGTAATCGTGGCACCGCGCGCTAGTTCAACAGGAAGTCCGAAAGAATCCCTTTAGCTGCAAAGCGCTTCGGATTAGGAATGAATGAATGTGATTTTTTTTCTGTGAACTGTTTTTGTTATTTTTTTAAGTTATTTTTTTTTCCCTGCTGTTGTTTTATTCTTTCAGGTTGTTTACGACAGTCACCAGGACTTGTTTGATGTTATTTGATATTTTTGGCTGTGATTTTTGCAGTACGCAATTTACACACTCGATGTTATGAGGAACTCATCAAGTAAGTCATTACAGAGGCTGATGTACGTAAGCACGTATATTGTTGCATATGCGTGCATACAAATACTCTGCCATTATTAGTAAATGTCAGAAGAGAAGTATTCATCATAACTCATAACCAGCTCTGTTCATGAGGTTATGGATGCCTGCCTGCCCGTCTCACAATGCAGTTTCCTTTTATCCATATTTTAAGATGAACCTTATATTCGACCCAGCCATACAAGTCGTAATTCTAAGGCCTTATTTTTGTACCTGGACCGTCTCGCGTACGAGGTGGTAACAGACAATTCCTAAAGCAAGCGTCCGTGTCCTCTTGGCCTGTGCGTTCTCAATAATATAGATGTGTATTTTCATGTTTCATAATATTTTGCTGTTAGAGAAATACACTTTTCTTACCTGCTTGTGCTCTTGATTTCTGTTTGAGTGTTTGTTCGTATTTGCTCTATACAAAATCATTCCTGTCTCGAAAAAGCTGTTCAAGTTTGAGCTGGGAAGCTTTCGGACATGTGGGGTATTAAACGCTGATATTTTAAAAGAAAGGTCTTTAGTGGAACCAGGTGGAAAGGGTGGAAAACAAACCAGTATTAAGTTACAGACTAGTTTAGAGGAGTTAATGGGGGCTAGTCTCCCAGGTATTCAGATTCATGGTGTGATTTTGTGTGGATACTTAAATCATAAAAATAACATATGCTGAGTATTGGTTACAGTGGTCTTAGTTTTTCATTTCTTCAGATACAGTAAATGACGCAAATTAAAATGACATCACCAATTAGGCAACAAATTGCATGATCATAATTGAGTGTTGTGTTGTGCATGATGTGTCGGTACAGTTCTTCTGTTGACGTGCACGAGCCCGTGAGCAACGGAGACGCACGTGCTTACATAAATGAATTTTCGCGCGCGAATCTCGGGTGGCTGTATCCTAGCAACGCAACGATCCAGCACCTGAGGTCAGGCTGAGTTTATATTATTACATTAATAAACATCATAATAAACTTCATAATATTAGTACCTAGTGTAAATACGAGTAATAATCATTTTTGTAAATATTATTGTAGTTGTGTGCAAAAATCTGTTTCATAACTTTATAATAATATTAATATTCAAATAATTGTTATATTAATATTGTTAATAGATGTTAAATAAATAATATATAATTATTAGGGGGAAAACATTTACTAAAGTCATTAAAGGAGTTTTTTTTTACATTTCCATACAGACGATAATACAAAATAAACTTTTAACTTCATAATATAACAATCAGCGCGAGTTAGTGAAAATGACCTACAAACAGTTTTAGTTTAAGCGTAAATAGATCTGGACGCTGACACCATGACGGAAACTTTCTAAAATGCTCTTTGTTATGTGCAAGACGAACTTAATGCATGTTTTTATGAATATTTGGTTAATTGTCTCTTATCCGTAGTGATTTAAAATTAACTACTTACTCATTTGGTACCAATCTAAGTTTAGGTGTGTTTGTCAACCCAACTATCTGTGATACGGTTTTAATACTTCAAAGGTTCGAGTCTACAACCTTTAAGTAACCGGCCCGGATCTTTAACCGATAGGTCACACCACCCTGACAGATCTTCAGTTTGTGCACAGCAGGGCATGTGCTTGTACTGCTGCTGGAGAGAGACTCACGTAAGCGTTTGGAGGCGTAACAAGAGCCCTTATACTCTAACACGAAGTATCTACCCCGAATTTGCGCATTACATCGGTAAGAACAGCGAAAGGAGCGTTTATTTAACTCCGACTGTCTTTCATTAACTGGTTTGCGCGCGTTTTGAACGCGTAAAACCACTGCGTTTTCTTCCCGGACGCGGAACAGAAAATGGCGTCACGATTCTCTTGTTGTGTCTGTGGTTTGAGAGACGGCTTGGTTTCGACTCACCGCATTATTTCACTTGTTTTCGGGTAGTTTGTTAGATTCAGGGAACTGTTCGCGTTACCATTACGTGTCGTTTCATTGTAATGTCCTTCGCATGTAAGTCAGTAGAGACCGCGCAAAGACGGAAGGCTCTCCAGCGCGGTGCGCAACGAGGAGCAAAGCGCAGCAGTTTGTAACTCGCGTATGTGTGTTTTGCAGTTTGATCCGGGACTGTTTTTGTGTTGTTGGATTGTAAAGTTAATTTAGCATCTTTGGTTAATTCTTCTCATTGTTTCTCGCCGGAGTCAGTACGCGTTTGCGCTACGCCGCAGCTCATTGTTATTTAAAAGCGCGTTTCGTTTTTTCTCCCCTGCTGTGTCTAGTTAGTCGTTTTTCAGTAGTTGAACATTTCATTTGGGGTTGACAGTTATATTAATAACAAGGAGAGTTAATGCAGAATCCATTATTTTGTAAAGTGTTACGTGTTACGCGCACGTTCTCTCGGATCTAAAAGAAAACTGTTTACACTTGGACACCGTGCAGGAACAAACGCGTCGCTTTATTAAAGCTCCACGCCTGTGTTCCCTTATGACATTTTGTACAATTTAAGAGTTGTTGGTCTAACTAAATGCGCCCGTGTGACGTAATGTCGACGAGCACCGCGGTGTGTGTCGTCTGACGTCACAGTGCACCGCGTGACGCCACGGTGACGTCATGCGGCAAATATGGAGCGCGCATGAACTTTTACTGTTTCCGTTCACTTTTCTGCAACTGTTTACAAAGACAATTGTTGCAGTGCGTACTTTTGACTTACACTGTAGACTCATGAAGTGAAGTTGACTTCTCACTGGTCAGCACTTCTGTATGAACTGCGTGTTTGTTTAATAGAGACGCAACACCCGTCACAGGAACTTCAGCAACATTGGTATTCAGTTAGCTATCGATAAAAATGTTTTTTTAATATTAATTGTTTTCAATATGTTGTCTTATGTCGTTTTTATTATTGAATATTCGATCTTATCCGTGGCATTAGAAAATAAACAATGAGTTCACATGACAGTCACTGCATGAGTGAAACGTGTGGTTAAGATAGCCCAGATCTGTCTGTCATAAAACAGGCATGTGTTGTATTTAGAGTATGTAGTTAACAAGAACTGTACTAAAGCAGAACTTTTAATAACACAATAGATTTGTAATATTGTATGTAATTAATATATATTTAGGGCAAGTGTGTTTTAAAAACGTGCATAATACATTTATTTTGTTGTTTTATTTGTTTATTTGTTTATTGCTGTTTTATTTTATGTTGTTTTATTTTGATGATTCATTGTTTAGTTTGTATAATAGCAAACGAGGTCCATCATTTTTATTAGTGTTTTAATAAGTTAAAAAAGTTAAAAACAAACATTACAGAATATTTTCACTTAGCCAATATACTAATTCAATCTAGTAGATTATCTGATGATCTAGTGCTGTGATGCAATAGATGATTTTAGTAAAAGCAGTGTAGTTGGTAAACTGCATGTGTTTCTGTCGTTTCCGTTGAACAGAGTAGACATGTTTGATCTGTCAGTTTTTAAAGCAGCTTCGTTACACATTGTGCATTACTAGATGACTAGATGTAAATATAGTGCTGGTTTAGCTGTGTGTATTTACGATGCAATGGGATTTTCAGGGTAAATCCTTGATCCTTTAGGATTGAAATGTGTGTTTTAGCCCAGACTTCAGTAGGGGGCAGCAGAGCGCACGCACGATCATACACCATGTCTGTAAATCTGTCTGATTGTGTTGGGTCTGTTACAGACACAAACATTAATCTGGTCACAGACTTCTGATGGAACATCTATACAACCCTGTACCTGTTATTTAAGGGGCAAAGGAAAATGTGTGCTAGACAGACAGACAGAAGGATAGATAGGCAGATGGACTGACAGTGAGAGAAAGACTCTTACCCTCAGTCCTGCTGTGCAGCCGACCTTTTTGGTAATTCTGGTTTGTATCATCTCTATAGGTGCTCTGCCTTAATGCCTTTCCTGACACGTTATAGTGGCGTTATTAATACGTTGTGCCCTAAACCTCTCTGCCGTCAGTGAATTTAGACGTGGAGTGTTTTGATCTGTTTTCCTCACACGGCAGAGTCGCCTTTGAAGCGGTTTGGAGATGGAGGAAGCCACGAATGAAGCCCGCACGACCCCAGCCAATGAGAAGTCTTGTCAGACCGATGACATCACAGATGAGGCCGTCATGCCCGTACCGGACCACGCAAGCAGGACGCTTGGTAAGTGAAAGAACATACTGTACAGTCCTGGTGGATGGATGTAATCCAGACAACAGTAAATACATTTCAATAACAGTCAATTCTCCCTGATCGTTCAGAGAGGGTCAGTGAAGATCTCCTTCACCGCCTGCTGTTGTCGCTCACTCAGTAGGGATCACTAGAAACGCTGGCCCTTACAGAGGAGAGGTCATGCCCCGCCCCTTCACTCTTCAGCTAGTTGAGAACACACACATACACTCATTTCAGTGACCACCTGATTGGCCGAAATGTAAATGAGTTGCTGAGTTTGACTATTAGCATTAAGGCAAGCCGTATGCTAGTTTACTGCTGAATGTTGATGATAAACTCAATAAAATTATTTAAAATATTTACTTAACTTGATTGCAGGAATGTATAGGAATCATCATGCTTGTTTACAAGGGATTGTTATAATTAATTAGAACCATATAAGGGCATAACAGGAAGGCTGATAGTATTGTTTGTGTGTGTGTGTGTGTGTGTGTGTGTAAGAACCGCCATCCTCACCTAGCTGTCCGAGCATTAACAGGTTTCCAGCTATTCCTCAAGGAAATTCCCGTACACAGTCATAAAACAGCTGTAATATAGAGAGAGTCTCCGAGGGTCGTTGTAAACAATGCGCTGGGCTCCGGTTATAAATCCTCCAACATTCTCATCATTAATCTCCAGCTGATTTGAGCTACGTCTGCAGCTGCGTTTAAGATCAGTATCGCCACAGACGATCGATTTTCTCCTCCCCGCGTTCGCAAAGAATTTTTGTCTCACGCTGTGTGTGAAGTGTCAATTTTTGAGGCCATTTCAGATGTCGCATTATAAATTCAGTTTTCCTGTGTTCTGATTGGTTGCTTACTGGCCAAACGGACCAGTCAAAAAGGCCAGAATCTCAGTAATATTTTGGTCTTTATATCCAAAAGTAAATGAATGTAAATTCGGTTTTTTTTGCTGGCAAAAAAAAGGTGAGTGAGAATGTACGAAAAAACAAATTAAATGGCTTCATTAATCAAAAGTCTTTTAACGTTGGCATCCACTTAGTGAAACAAAAGAGATGCGATCAGGATTATTCCTCCAATGGAAAACGGAGATCTGTATTAAATCAAAGGCTTTGTTTATCAGCCAGCTGTTTTTGCAGGAATTTTAATCTAGATAGTCGCAGACAGGGACATCAATAATGTAAACTTTAATAAAGTCTCCGTCAGAAAGTCTGTAAATAGGACGAGATCCACAATCCAAATCACAAACTGGAGTCTGGATCTTCATTTGTGGATAATGAGTTTGTGTGGCTCTTCATTTGTGGATAATGAGTTTGTATGATTCAGATTCTGTTTGATAGGCTGCCAAAAGTGTTAATAAGAGAGAAATAAGTTGCATAATAACTGGTGCTTGATTAATGGCTGTTTTTATTCAACACACAAACAGATCAACTGATCGCAGACACGATATGATATCCAAAACCAAACTTATTTTAAAGCTGTGATCCGTGACTTTTTCTCGCTAGCGCTATCTCTGTTTGAAACATAAAACTGCAGGTTACTTTCCGCACTTTTCTTTACGTATATTGAAGTCAAAAGAAGCCAAACTGACGTTTCCCAGGAAATCTGACCCGACAGCCTAAATTATAAATCATTATTATAAACTTACCGTTGTGAATCAGGGTAAGATAACCGTTTTAAACCGTGATCTGTCTTGTACTTGCTCAGTGACTGAGTTTTATGTATTGTAAACCACAAAAAATATGAATTGCAGCTGTAAGCGTACGATAAATTTAAGGATAAATTTAAAGGTTCAGTCTATAAAAATGCTTTAAACGAATCAAATCTTTGAGACGCTGTATTAAAAGAGTTAATTGGATGTGATTGTGTTTAGTGAGATTAATATATATCTATCATAGCTTCATGTACTTCCTGTTAACTGAACGTGTAACGTTGCAGGACACGCCACAGAAGTTGGAGACCCTCCTCTGCTGCAGAGACCATTACAGACCTCCAAATCCGGAATCCAGCAGATCATGGAATGCTTCCACACAGGTGCCACTTCTGTTCTCCTCAAGTTCCTCTCATTACGGTCATGGTAGATCGACCAGCAGTGTGAGCAATCACAATAAGTGTGATCGCTGCCCTCTTGTGGTGATTTGCAGGTACGGCCCAGTTGAAGCACATTCTGCTGAAAGAGGTGGACACTATCTTCGAATGCAAACTCTGCCGCAGTCTCTTCCGCGGTCTTCCCAATCTGATCAAACACAAAGAGATTTATTGTTTCTCCCGACCGCCTGAGCTTGATGGTTAGTAAACATCACCTGAGTGCTGTGAGTCTGTATGCTGGTTTCTGCGCTGTCTCTCAATGACACACATTTTTTGTTACTGTACCTTTAAGACTCGTGTTTATGTGTTAAAGACTTGTTGATATGCAAACAAGGTTTTGTTTGTTCGTACGAATATAGAATATCACAGTATATTAAACCCTGTTACATAGAATCTTGTTTTTCATTTATGTATATATATTTTATTTATATTTATAAATATGTATAAGGATCTGTTTGTGTCATAGATTCCTCTGGAGGTGGCAAAAAGAGCATCAAGGAGCTTCTGGAGGCCATCTATCCCCGCTCTGATAATGAATATGTGCTGAGACTGGAGCCAGTTGCTGGTAACCAGAATGCTGTGTACCAGTATCTGTCCAAAGAGGAAGACCTGCTACCTTCATCTCAGAGCCCCAAACACACCAGCACAGACGACTGGAGTCACCCTCCCTCAGACGGCCCAGAGCCAAACACAGAGGAGATCACCATAAACGAAGAGGAGGAACATTGTGTTGAGGGAGAGAGTGTAAACAATGATGATGAAGATGTGGTGGAATCAGAGGAACATGAAGACACTCCGCTGTCTTCTGAGGAAAGACCAGAAGAAGTGGGTGGCAAAGACTCTGCCCCCTGCAAATGCCTTCTTTGTGACAGAACTTACAAGACTCGAGGTCACCTTCAGAGGCACCTGCGGACTGTTCACAACATCGTCACCTCCGACTCTGCTGAACCTACATCGGACTCCCGGAAAACTTCCAATGGAAAAATCCCAGAGTGTCCAGATGCCAGTACCAGCTCGTCAAGCGATTCTCCGAGTCAGAGAAGCCCCAGAGAGGAGAACAGGGTCCCCTGGAAGCCTGTATTCTCAAAGGGCTTTGACTTTAAGGCATGCCACTGTAAACTCTGCAGACGGACGTTCAGCTCGGAGCAGAACCTGGTCAAGCACATGGAGCTCCACACGGACAACGGCACCGAGTTTTTCGTCCGGTTTTACTGCTGCCCGCTCTGTTCCTACAAGACTCGTCGCAAGAGAGACGTGATGAGACATCTCTCCGATTTTCACAAGAAGGAGTCCTCGTACCTGAGCAGGATCTCTCAGTCACTGGATAGAAGTGCCATTAAGAAACCTGCTGAGGCCTGGCTGAACAAAGAACAGGCCAAAATCCAACATCGCCAAGAAGCGAAGCCCCACGACAACTACAGTTCTCCGTATCG
This sequence comes from Botia almorhae, assembly GCA_036877575.1. Taxonomy (NCBI): domain Eukaryota; kingdom Metazoa; phylum Chordata; class Actinopteri; order Cypriniformes; family Botiidae; genus Botia; species Botia almorhae. The sequence goes on from JAZGTJ010008393.1 coordinate 19,955, forward strand.
CACACGCGGGAACCTCAATCCTTCAAAGGCGCCTCACAGAAAGGCCGGCGGTCAGAAGCGGCGCGGTGAGGAAGCGAGTTATGGCGCGACAGTCAAGTGCAACAGGGCAGAAAACAGAGTGGTGAAGTCGCGGCACATCTGCAGCATCTGTGGCATGAGCTTTAAAAAGCGAAGGTTTCTGGGATCACACATGACAAGCCACCAGAAAACTGCGGGCTGGAGAGCAACAGGCGTGCGGACAAGGTCAAAGGCCATGCTGTGGTGAGTGTTTGCATCATATTGTCATAGAGACATGCTTTCTTCTGTCTAGGTAGGCAGCTACCTACTGAGGTAGCATCGCAACTAAAGTGGAACTTCTACACAAAGATTTTATGCTGTTATGTGAAAGTTTAAAAGAAAGTTTTTTCTGATTGAACTGTTTTTATTAATGCTTTAAAGCTGCTGTCCAGAACTTATTTGGGTTAAAAATGAACAAAAATCAGTTTTTGTGCAAGTACAAGACAGATCAGTGTTCAGCACCGATGACAGATTGACAGATTCAGAAGGATAAGTTTATAATAATGATTTATAATTTAAGTTTTCAGGTACGATTTGCAAGGCCTTCAGCACGTAATAAAAACCTGCAATTTTTGTTTCAAACAGAGATGGCGATAGAGAGGCTAAAGTTACGGGTTGCAGTTTTAATGCTGACTGAAATGATATTTGTCCTCTTTTTTTTGCTCTGTTCAGTTAGATGAGTTTTTGCACAGATTGCATTATGGGATTGCTATTTCTGTGGACATTTTATGTGATGCTGCCTTTACATTTGACTAAAAGGAGAATTCCCAAAGATGCCATAATATTGCTGCGCACGATGCCTTAGATGCTGTCTAGATAGGGAGCTCGCTAGATTTTGGAACGGGCCGTTTGTGTTCCAGCACGTCTCTGCTGTGACTCATAAATAAACTCAGATGCCACAGTAAACAGGATGTGCTTTATTACCCTGTGCGTTGTGCCAAGATAGAGAAAGTGTGCTTTGATTGGCCGATTGTCGTGACAGCGTTGTAGTTAATAAATGAGAGAAATCCCAGGAGGACGTCCTGCACAGGAGCAGAAAATATGGAAGCCACAGCAAGGCCCCGGAAATT